>OX451398.1:14838932-15113023 GCA_949629135.1 Eremobia ochroleuca
GTAGACCAAACAAAATCTGGATGGTGTGAAAGGTTAAGAAGGTAGGTAGTTAATTCTGTGATTGTAGCTAGAAGAGATGTATTGTATAGAAGAAAAATGTCCAGCGTTGACGCCATATAAATTGGGATTGGAGTAAGAGGATAACAATGATGTTTTCTATTCTCAATAAGAGATCGACTTCGCAAACATTGGTTTTAACACATCTTTATCAAAAAGAACCTGAAATCCAATGATTTGATGTACTCACCTCGCTAGTGGATCGTCGGCTGGAAGTCTCGCCGACTTCACCGGTCTCAGCGGTCTCACTCTCTGGTACATCAGTCACCGTGCTCGTGATTATTTCCTACAAAAACAAAATTCTCTAAATTTTCACGCCTTAAAATACATTAACACATGTTTAAAAGTATCAATTTATTCAGCTTGTAAGCCCATATTATTATCTCTTCTCCAGTTCCAAATAAATTGAGGTAGTAAGGAGACAGTCTGTTGGAAGCCATCAGATCCAAAACTGCCTTGTCTGGCAGGAGAGTCGACAGGAACTGAACGTCAAAAGGCTTATTTAATAGGTCTGTACTCTATTTCTAAAAATCGACACGGTACTTACGGTGGTAGTAGTATCCTGTGAGAAGGCAGCGTGGGTGGTAGAATCATGTGGCGTGACGGACGCAGCAGAAGGTACCGGTGACGCACTGGCGGACGCAGAGGGGGACGCGGACGGGGGCGCAGACGCGGAGGGGGAGGGGCCGCGGGTGCTGCTGGACGAGGGGTCTTCGATCTCACTGGCTTCACTCGCTTCGTCATCAGCTTCTAGGCTTTCCTTGACGCCGTTTGAGGTCTGGAAGGCGATAGTGTCGCAGTTATTTTGAGATTCTCGGACACAGAAATAAATTGATAGAGAATATTATGTCGCTTTTTACAACTATCTAGAGGAAGCTACAAGATATACATCTTCGTGGATTTTGGACAAATATAATCCTCCAGACCGTATTTCGCGGCGGCCAATCTCAACGGAGACTAGCCTTCGGTGCGGGAGATATTATAGTGCACAAGTGTGCGCACAGACACAGGTGCACTCCCTCTTCCCTCACGCTCCGATGGGACGGCAATCCGACACGAACAGAGTACAGAAAGCTAAATACACACAGCATATTTTAATTCTTTAATACTATTCCGGCGGGTGATTCTTCAGACAGTTTATACTGATTACTTTAAGAGGAAACTTCAAAAAGAAGGAGATTCTTAAATCGTTTGTATGTAAGTACTAGTTTTTTAAGCTAAGGACATTTGGATATTTTTGAAAAAACAGCAGTAAATTCCTAAAATAGGGACCTTCCAATGTTTCTAAGGATTGTTGCGTACCTTAGCCCGTTCATTCTGGATGTCCTGTCGCTGTCGGGTGCGCTGGTCTCGCTTAGCGTTGAGCTGATCACGGGCGGCCTGTTCTCGCTGTACTTCAGCTTCAATGCGATCCAGTAGTAGTTCCTCAGCTTCAGGGGTCATCGACATCAGGGACACCGCCATGTCGTCCTTGGATTGCATCGACTAGAATGTTAGAATGTATCTTGTGTCACCAAGAGCTGAAGCTTTCACTAGATTTATTGACTCTTGGTAACCAGAGAGGGAGGGAAAATGAAATGATGATTTCTCTTGGTGTTTTATACTA
Organism: Eremobia ochroleuca; assembly: GCA_949629135.1. Classification (NCBI taxonomy): domain Eukaryota; kingdom Metazoa; phylum Arthropoda; class Insecta; order Lepidoptera; family Noctuidae; genus Eremobia; species Eremobia ochroleuca. The sequence goes on from OX451398.1 coordinate 14,840,596, forward strand.
GAGAATGGCTAGAGATACTAAGGTAGAATGCAAGATGTGATAATTTTAATACTATTAAAAAAAGGGATGTGAAAGGGTAAGGTTTTCTAAATAATACAATTTTCTACCCACATTTCTTACCTGAACGTAGTCTTCAATAGCAGTTCCGATGTTGGCGTACAGATGAGGGCGGCGACGAAGAGCCGAAAGGGCACGTTGGAGAGCACGGTCAGCATCCTATGTGGGATAATACTTTTAATGAAAAGATCAACTTAACGAGTGATAGATAGATGAAATGATAAAGATGCAATTAGATAACGGTATATCGCCGTTAACCAGACGATGTTAGTCGTTTCGAAATAGGTCACCTATGTACACACCGCGTCACATGAATAAGACCATGATGATGTTCTTGACTGGCCATCGCTTTCCCCTGACTTAAACATCATAGAAAATGTGTGGGGATGCTCTCACGTGAACTTTATAAGAATGGCAAACAATATAACAACAAGCAAGATCATAAGAAGGGTATAAAAAAGTGTTGCTAAACTGCCGATTAAATACATAAAAAGTTTTTATGATTCAATACCATCTCGGATTTTTAATTTAATTCAACAGAAGGGGAAAAACCTTAATTACTAATATTTTTTTTTTTTAAATAATAGTATTCATAACTGCAGTTTTTGTGTTTTATTTAATGGTCTTATTCAAGTGACGCATCATAATTGCCACCAACATTGTCAAAAGTGATCACTGAGTATTTAAGAAGTTCGATTGTTTATAGTTAAACTTTTTGTGGCTAAAGACGTTTATACTTATCATTCTTATATATTTATTTTGTCTCATATCCTAAATAGCAAAAAAATATTCCGCTCTTATTCATGTGGCGCGGTGTGTATATTCAGTGTGAGGCAGCATGGGCCAGTACACGTTTAGTCTGAGATCAGTACCTGCAGTCGGTCGGCAGCACTGGATCGCTCCGCAGCAGCAGCCTCGCGTCCGTTGGAGGCAGCGCGGCGCCACGCGGCTAAAGCTCCGCTTCGTTCAGCAGCCAGGGCACGGACTAGACGCTGCAGGCACTTCTGGACGCGGTGAGCCTGTCAAAATAGAACAATATAGTCAGACAGTCTGTATACTAAACGTCAAGTATCGCTGATGGACCTCAAGAATTTTCTTGTTTAGCATCATTGGATGCAAAGCAGGAAATGTATGTAAGAGATCTAGAATCTCTATTCACTTCAAAGCTCTGAAGCTAGCTTCGATAAATTAATATAATTAGTAATATTAAAATATCACCCATTCAACTTTTCATCATCATTCATCAAACATCGAAAACTGTTGCTTTAACTATTGAAGAAGAAAATTTAGAACTTCAGAAAGCGCCTTCTCTAGCTTCCAGAGTTACTCAATTCGCAGTACCTGAGAGAACTACTTACATTGGGTGGGGTGTCTCGGAGTGAGCGAGTATAGCATGAGAGCGCGGTGCGGCGACGTTGAGCGAGGTGAGCCAACACACGCTGTTGATGCAGAGCGGCCAGGCGGCGACGCTCTGCTACGCCTTCCTCTTCAAGAGTCTGAGCAAAACAGTTGAAATAATTTAGTGTAAAGTGATGGTTGAAAAAACTGTTGAGTACACGTACGTTGCTTTGCTTTTTTTGAAGTTTTGCGAACTTGTGAATATAAAGATTACATTTATGGAAAGCTAAAGACGAATTAAATTAACGACCAACATGTTGCCCACTAATTAAATAATTTATTTTTATAGCACGCAACACTGGGTATAGACAACCAATCGACAACAGTAAATGCTAATGTTTTATTCATATTTTTTGGTTTTTGTTTCGTGATAGGTAAGTACCGATGTTACGTTAGATAATAATAATAATATTATATTCCACAACTTTCACACAACGCCATCTAGTCCCAAACTAAGCAGAGCTTGTGCTATGAGTACTAGACAACTGGTAAACATACATATACAACGTGTAACGGAAAGGGGGTATCAACCCTGAAGGAGGTGAATGTGCTCATGAAACTCAACAACTTTCCCCAAAGAACATAGGTCGAAATATGAAAAAAAAATTTGGCCCTCCCTTACAAAACTGACTACCAGCTGATTGATTTACTATGGGAGGGCCAAATTTTTTTTTCATATTTCGACCTATGTTCTTTGGGGAAAGTTGTTGAGTTTCATGAGCACATTCACCTCCTTCAGGGTTGATACCCCCTTTCCGTTACACGTTGTATATTTCTAAATACATACATATTATAGATAAATTAATTAATAGATCTTAAGCATTTGAAACCAATATGTAAGTACTTATGTTTCCATTGCCAAAATTACCTGAATGTTAGACTGGAACTTGGCAGTCATGCGTTGGCGGAAGGTCTGTGCAGCGGCGGGGTCGTTGCTCATCATCTGCTGGTACCGGTCTTCAAGCTCCGACCATTCCTTCATCACCTTGGTGATCTGTCACACACACAAAACAGTAACACACACAATTTAGTACAAAAAGCTGTATTTTTTCTGTAACTATATTATATTTGAACATCATTATTCAAACCTCTAGTGCTATTCTGTAAAAATCTCAGCGTGAGAACTTAGGTGAAGTGAGCGTGAAGATTTTTGCAGAATAGCATCGCTGGAATCCACTAGTTAGACACTGATACATGAATTTAATTTTTAGTCTCTGGACTCAAATGAAAGTTTCCACTTGATTGACTGGTTAGTTCTTCAGAAATCACTGGTTAGACACTAATTTTAATCTGACTGAATTTTCTAGTTTCTACGGACGTTCTTACCTTTTCACGGTGCGTCTCCTCCAGCCTCTGCTGCGCATCCTTGTAGCTCTGATGTTCAGTGCGAGGGTCGAAGTGCGAGAAGTAAGGGTCGGAGGTAGCGGAAGAAGCCTGCAAACAATATAACAATCAGTCTTAACATTAACGTTACCACGCCAATGGGGCATAAGGTGAAAGATATGTGATGAATGAAAGATTTGTTGCTGGGAATTTTTTGCCCTGCTTCATTTTAATAACTTAATCAATAGCGCTATCACACCCTTTATGCCTGGAGTCTTTCATTTAGGTATTAAAGTTTGTTTACATTTTTATTTTTTTGTTACTTTTTTTTTGCTTGAGTATAGTTTTCATTGGTATATTGGCGCTGCTAGTTGTATAGTTTATTGTGCCACTTCTTCATCCCGGCGAAAGAACCAGGAAGTGGTGAATGGCGGGCGTTTTGGGTGTTCTGTCTTATGTAACTTTGACGTTCGAAAAATTCGGATTCTCAGCCTAATTTGAATAACTGACTTGATTTTGAGAGACCTTCATTCAATTTAAATTTTATTTTTGAAGAGGAAAAAGTTTGTAACGATTTTACTAACTAACAAGCGTTGTGCTCGGTGGTATGTCCCATCTGCAGAAACGACGAACTTTTCATATAAACTTTCATCCCCTATTTAAAGTTCATCACATAGAGGGGTCTAAATGATGAACTTTGAAAAATCCTCGCCTTCATCATTTCATACTTCTAGACCCAGCAAGGTCGTGCGTTCTGTCAGTGAATTTAAGATTTTTTTAAAGTAGATTTTTGCATTCATTCTGCTGGTCTATCATGGCCTGGGGAGTAATGCCATAGCACAGTAACAGTAGGAGTGGCTTTCGTTTTCACAGCTCAACAACATTCATCGCATTATTTACGTTGCTGCGGTGACAAATGTATCTGACATATTATGAAGCAATGAATTAGTAATATCCTTCAAAATTATTCAGATTGTGATTAATAGTCTTTTACGCAATTAGGATGCAGCAGTGCTATTCTGTAAAAATCTCACCGTGAGAACTTAGGTGAAGTGAGCGGGAAGTGAGCTGTCATTAGGGACTAACACTATTGACACTGCACTTCAAACTCACTTCACTTTTTATTTCACGGTGAGATTTTTACAGAATCGACCGGCTAGTCCTTGGTTCCGCACTAAGAAACAATACTATTAATGGTATAATACAACTTACCGTAGTGGTCGTAGTGGTGGTGGTAGTGGTTGTGGTGGTTGATGGTAGAGATGAGGTCTCGGGACGTGGCCAAGAGTTGTCATCACCCTCCGTGTAATCGTCATCTTCGGCGTCGTCGTCGCGAGATAAGTCAGCATCTTCGTCTTCATCCATGTCTGGAAATTAAGAAGTTTTAAGATTACGTCATATACAATATGTAACGTTAAATGCGCAAAACCTCAGACAGCCCAACTGATTTTTATTTAAATTAACCTATTTTAGAGAGAAAATAAGTCATTAAAAAAATTGTAAAGGTTTTATGTGCTGTTTTAGTTTTACTGGCCATTCTGAGCGTTTATTGCGTCTGCGATGACGCTTTATCGAAGGAGGAGTCGTCACCGGGCCGCTGCGCCGCGCTAACATTAGGTTGCTTGACCTATTAATAAATAGACATGGCAATGTTTTTAATGAAGATTTTTTTGAAAAATGTGACCTATGTTAAAAAGTGTTTCAATGAATTCTACTCGTTATTCTGATCAAACTATTTTCAGGTTTTGCGCATTTAACGTTACACATTGTATATATAATATAAGCTTGCAGGGTAAGCAAACTGAAGGCCATGTTTGTCGAAGGACCGAAGGCCGGTGGTGGAGCAGACGAGTCCTTGAGAGGAGACCGCATATCGGCAAGCGTAGTGTGGGTCGCCTCCTAGCTAGATGGACGGATGACCTAAAGAAGGTAGCTGGGGTAGACTGGATGCGGAAGGCGGAGGACAGGGTGTTGTGGCGCAGTCTGGGAGAGGCCTATGTCCAGCAGTGGACTGCGATAGGCTGAGTTGATTGATTGAAGATTTCGTCTTTTATAATGCTGATACATTATGTCTTGTAAAGGCTGATTCTTACATGTGCTGTGTACTAAGCAGTTGTTTGGTAAATAAAATATTATGGTGTCTCGAATTACAGGTAAAACCATATAGACGCATGTACTAAAATATTATTGCACACTTAAGTATAGCAAACCTTTTCGAAATTTTAGTTGTGCTTAAAATTGATACTTTGAAAGACTTTTCTACATAGTTACGATTACTGCAAAGAAGTATTTTTTCTTTTGAAAAGTATATACAAACAGATTTCCTACCGTCATCAGTATCATCATCGTCATCATCATCGCTAAGGTTCAGGGTGTCGTCATCATCGTCGTCATCCAAAGCGTCATCATCATCCAGAAGATCATCATCACGCTCATCCATCGCCGCTGAAGCAGCCAGCATCTCTTCACCTCCGGGACTGACAGGGACACCAACATCCATGGGCTTGTGCATTTTCACGTTTTCTGGAAGATGGCATAATAAATTTGAGTATTTATGCAACAAAAAAGCTAACTAATTATTAAAAATGCTACAAATAGACGGTCAACAACAAAAGTCGATTAAGACTTCAGTTTTTTTATCTTGAGCAAGATATTCCTGAAAAGTCTGAACTGATATAAAATTACAAGAGTTAATAACTCTTGGCTGTTACATGAACGCTCGTGGCTAAGTGATAACATACGCGTGGGTCGATGGGTCAGGTTAAGCTACGCTTGCCGCGGTTGTCCGTGGATGGGTGACCTTTACATACCAACCCCTCCATGCTTCGGAAAGCACGTTACAATACAATTGAATTCAATATTTATTCATTCAAGTAACCATGACTCATTTGTTAGTAAAAAAACATATCCTGTGTTAGTAATTAAGATAATTTTATCTACATCCTAAACAAATCCCTGTATAATATACACAGCGGCAGTACTTTCCAACGCGTCACCGTCACCGCGGCTGCAGCATTCCATGGGAAATGGCGCAGCGGCGATTCACGTACGGACAGTCCTCTCGAAGCTAGACGCACCGCGCTTACGCATTGTGGCAAAGAAACAATCCACATGTGCGTCCCCGAAAATCTAACTATAATCGTTACGCCATTGGTTCCGGCTGTCAATCATGGATCTTTGACAATCGTTACGGGTGGTCAGAAGCCCAAAATTGTGATAACCAGTCTTACCAAGGGCACAGAATACATAATAGTACTACGTACAGAAGGGACACTCCCTTCTCCGCGCTCATATTTATAAGGGTGCGTCCACATCTGGCGAATGCGCCGCGAATGCACAGGTATCGAGCCGTTCGCGAGCCGCCCGGGAGCTGCGCGCGTGCATTTTACGTGAGCTGGACACGCGCAGATCGCGCGCCGCGCGCGGTCTGCGCGCGTCCAGCTCACGTGCTTATATTTTCGTTTGCCTAGCCTCAGCGCGGGGAGCTACGGGGAGATATGTTGCTATTCACCCTTAGATACCGCACCTCACCCCTTTTGGAAAAGGCTGGACAAATTGATTTTTATTATATGAAAGGCTGAATAGCAACGTATCTAATCATTTGATATCAATTTAGATGACGTGTTACCAGTGTTAATCGACGATTGTTGCTGACTGTACCATGCGATCTTTGTCTTGATGTAAGACTATGCTTATCAATGATGACACTTACCCTTGAAATGCTTTGGGCAGCAGACGAACTCAACACCAGAGAACAGGCTAATTCCACAAGGCAGCAGCATCGCAAAGGTCCTGAGCTTCAATCCCCTCTGGGCGCAAGCACGTCCAGCCGTGGCGTTCCACCTCGCAAACTGCCAGCATCGGGACTGGTTGTGGATGTGGTCGAACAGACAGCTTTCCGGCACCAGGAGCGCGTCCGATTGGAATGGACCTTCTGCCGCCAAACACTCTTTGTAGTTATGCATTGTATATGGGCATAACATAACTTGAATGGGAGGATAAGAGGGTTCTAGCAATACGTAGAAGAGGGCCGGTTTTAATGGGTTAACACTTTTAGTAGATGACGAAGGTTGGGAAGCGTTACATAGATAAACTTTTCCCACTCCTTTCTCCTTCGCTAAAAGAAGGAGATGATAAACAACATATTTCTGTATCGACTAAGATCTCATACTTCATTTTTACCGCACGAGTGATCTTCGTTATATGGCAATGACACAGGCAACCCTTTGGAACCCAACCTTAGTCGCCCACTGAATAACAATATCCTTTAGACAAACTTCCTTTGGAACTCGTAAGTCGGAAACGACCTTATAAGCCGATAACCCTATCGAATGACAAAGTAATCATATATCAGTAATAGATACGTACCAAGACAACGGAAAGGCTTCACCCATCGAGTGACCTTGCACTTGGCCGCGTTGCCAGTACCCAGCTTGCACCAGTTGCTGACTTTCACATAGTGGGAGGCTTCCACGATGTTGGTGATGTCGTGGCTCGGGTATACCTGGAAAGATACAAAGGATTTAAAACATATAACCATTTATAGTCAGATTACCTGAAAGATATATATCATATGATCATATGTGCCCGGTTGAAGGCAATAGACACGCCCCCTAGCTTCCTAATATATTTTACGGACTTTTCCATTACTTACGATATTGTACGAGTAATATACGCTTCAGTCTATCTCTTCCCGAGAACTAGGCGTGATTTTTTTAAAGATACTACTATAGTGTTCTGATAAGTTGTGAATTACGACTGTGGGTAAGATTTATTTAGGGTCGAAATAACGTAGGAATTGAATAATAGGTAGGAGCTCACTTTCCAATTTATACTGTGGAATTTATGAGTCAAAAGATTGCACGTTTTATTAGAAGAATCCTCTAGATACGTGCTTAATAACAGCAAAATCAGCAATTCCCAAGCAATTTTAATATTTAGCAAAGTTTAGTAACAACGCAGAGGTGGCCAATTTTACAGACATTACTCAATTTAATTAGGGTAAAATCGAAATTGTCTGGTGGCAGCTGGAAGCAGTAACATCGTCCCTTTTATAACCTCTGCCAGGATACCTAGACACATTCCATCCCAAATCAGGCATACATAATAGTAAAGGAATTTCGCAATTTAAATAGGGACCTACATGCCTCTGTGCGAAGGCACACAGTATCTCTAATTATTTGGCTTGGTACGGCTGTAGTACATAGTTGTATTTGTAATTGTATCAGAATTATATCTTGGTTCGCCGATTTTTCCTATGGTAGAATGAAAATGGTAGATATAACGATATCTGTGAAACTAAAATCATCCCTGTTTATCTGAATCTTTTCGCGAAAAAAAAATCAGCTGTTCCCTAGATTTTGACGAATTATGCGAACATAAATGTAGGGAACAGCTGATTTTTTTTGCTATTTCAGGTTTGGTCCCATAGTAAAAGTTGTACATAATGATGAGTACAACGACCCCTTAAAGAGATTGTGCGTTATTTAAAGTTACACCTTGTATACAAATTAAATTCGCAAGCGAAACATTGCAGACATGATAGGTATCGATACCTATCTAAACAGCCGTGTGATTCTTTAACCATCTCACCTTGAAAACCTGCGTGAAGTGAGCGCGGAGTGAGCTGTCATTAGGGATTAACACTATTGACACTGCTCACTTCAAGCTCACTTATCATTTCACGGTGAGATTTTTTACAGAATCGACCGGCAGGACCAAATAGGGTCAACGACCGCTGGTAGTGTGGCTTGAAGTATGAGTTGAGAAAATTATTTTTTTGGTTCAAACAGATTTTTTAAACTGATATTTCAAGTGACCCTAAAAAAAAAGATCGAATTTATTTATTTTTTTGTATTATCATTTTTATATATCTGTGCCCATGGAGTTTCACTATATAATTTCATTTGACCCTGTACGTATATTATTAGTAAGTACATGTGACTAAAATATGTCAAACTATCGACTTAAGGGAAACCCAAAACATTTTAAGGATCAATTACTTAAGAGATCGTTTACGTAACCCATGGAAAATTACATCGGCTGTTAAAATAGTTAGCAATTAGCTGCAGCGAATTAGTTGTTGGTAAGTATGTGTTCTGTTTGTTAAGCGGTACAGTAATGAGATTGGACGGTAAAGTCTGTAAGTCGTGCTCACGGGGAGCAGCACGAGGCAATGTCTATGTGTCGACCACTGGCGTGCCTATCATTTACGATTCATTCATTCACTTAGCTTGGTTTGAAATTGAGCTGAATTTGAATACCTGAGTTTTTTTTGAGCATAGAAGACTTGCTCCCAACATTGAAATTGGAGCTATTTGTTTTGACCTTGTATGTACTTATTGCACTTTTATATGAAACAGCAATTTTGTTTATACCCGACGAAAAATTTCAAAAAGGTTCAGAATCGTGTACTCGTCTGTCGTGTGTGTGTGTGTGTATCGTGTGAATCGTGTAGGTTGCGCGTCAATGTTCCTGCCACCCAATAAATCTGGAATTCATGATAGATTCTTTTACAATTCAGGCTCGAAAGAAAATCTTAGTCTGTCCACATTGTTTTTTTAATTACTTGAATAATTTAATTCGGTACCCTTAGCTCAGAAAAAAAATCTGTTACCGATTGTATGATTAAGGATAGTTCACGTAAATATGACCAGTAACAAACACACAAACAAAGACAACAAGGTAACAAAGGTATTGTTAATTTTTTCTTCTTCGTGTCGCTGGCACGACAGTTATTCATGGCTGAAAACTTCGCCACTTCAACGGTGATATCGGTGGCAGTGCAGAAGTCAATTTATTAACTGTTCTGAGTATTTAGAACTAAATCGGGGCATCATTATTTGAGGATGTACTATAAATTACGGTATCAGTTACCTTCTTGCAGTAGTCGAGGATTTCCATCTTGTCCTTGAGGCAATTGTGAGGCTTGGTGGTAAGGTCGGGTGTCCATCTTCCAGCGGCTGACATGTACTGGGGGTGGTAAGTACCTCCCGCCTCGCAGAGAACTGCTACCTGGGGCTCTGCCCCACTGCTAGCCTGCAACAAGGGAAATAACTGGTTTAGTAAGAATGCCAGGAAAAAAGAGCTTAAAACAAGGTATCGTCAAAAAAAAAAAAGACAAAGGAACAAAGTATGCAAAAATAAGGTCATCCATATTTCATTGATCTATCCGTAGTAAAGTAACGTCACATTATAACACACCATGTATTGCTATTACTTTAAAATACTGTGTAGAACTGTAGACTCTTAATAATTCGAATATCAAAACAACAAATTGCGTATCACACTTTCAAACACAATTTTAATCATTTTGAAGGATATTGTTTATCGATTGCTTCATACGTTCGAAAAATTGGTCGTAAAACGTAAATAAAGCAATGAATATTGTAGAACTGTCACATTAAAAGCCATTGCTACAGTTAGTGTGTTACGTAACTACCCCGCCGATCATTGATTGGTTGTTGTAATGAGAAACAAAACTAACCAAGCCACAAGAGTCCCGAACCGATGCAATAATAAGAAGAAGACATTATAATGTGATAGCTGTCTAGCTATGGAATAGATATCCAGTCGGTTCCTTTTATTGTCGGAACCTCGTCAATGGCGCCGATTCTCTCGTTCACAAACTAAACTAAATTTAAGTTCAGTGCATCTTTTTCTTTCTATTTCATTAAGAAAAGGGCAGAAGATAAATATTAGTTTAGTCCTACCAAATTAGTCAGCGCCTGACCTAAATTGACGTATTTTTAGTAGTCATTTTTTTAATCACGTCTAAACTTGTCTATGGAGTATCTTAATTTGGCAGGACTAAACTAATATTTATCTTCTGTCCTTTTCTTAATGACATAGAAAGAAAAAGATGCACTGAACTTAAATTTACTTTGGTTTGTCAACAAGGGAATCGGCGCCAATATCTCCGTAATATAAACTAAACAGTAGCTACAATAAGTATAAGACATACTCAAACCCAGACAGGCAAAGTCGCTGCTCTCACCTATGTAAGCACAATATTTAACTAAAAAGAAATACTGTAATATGAATGCCACAAATCAATTTTCCAAGTTGTCCCAAAACTCAGACACATTCAGATGTCTACCTGTCAGATTAGTCTAGACAGACCGAAGGAGGAGGGTCTGGCCTAGACTCCCCCCTTTGGTCCCCGAGACTGGTTATTAAAGAAAACAGACCGGGTCGTTGTTCCCCCAAGTGATTAGTATTATTATCTGTGGGAGATTGGAATGAGCTTTCAGATATTAGTCGCATAAAAATGATAACGTAAAGTATTAGGGTTAGGTTTTTATATAAAACCTTTTTGGTATAATTACATAGGAATTTAAGGTTACTAAAGGTAAAATTCTTGATTAAACTTTTAAAGTAATTAAAAAAACAGATCGCAGTTTCTAGAAGCGTTATACCAAAGACATTTATCATACTTGTACATGGTAAAGTCAAATTGCCCTTGTAAATCAAAATATGCAAAATGTATTTTTTATCCATTTTTTCAGACAAAAGAAAATAAGCACAAAGTAACCAGTATAAAGCACAATACACTGTGTAACATTTTAAATTCAAATGCTTTAAAAATGAAACAACATCGTCTGCACGAAACAGAACAGGCAAAGGGCAACAACCCGTAACCTAATACACGTCAGCCCTACCAGCGGGTTTCCATTAGCTTTGCTATACATTGCATTTTCAAACCTATTGTTAATCGATCGTTCGTAAACAAAGAGATCATTGTACCTTGATGGCAGACTTCGCGTCGAGATAGAAAAAGATATTTAAAGCCACGCTATTCTCGAAATACAAACAATGAAAGTAATAAAGAGCAAAGTAAACAAGTAAAAATGTTCAGTATGGATATTCCTAACAAAATGTTGTTTTAAAAAATTTCGATTACCCTAAAATAAGGCAAAGATTTTGTTAATTCAGCCAAAAGGTACGTTCAACCGTTCCACAAAGCCAATTAACAAAAACAATATTATAAAAGGATTAATTTTCACTTAACTTAATATAGCTTCTGCTTTTCATGAAGGCTGTAATAATAAAAATATATTCCGTCTGTTTTAACGAGGATGGTATCGTTAAATCTCGTCGTAAAGACGGAATATTTGCGTTTCTACACTTTTTATGCAAAACTCGGTTCGATTTTTCATAAAAGTAGACAGATTTGTCTTTATCAGATACTGAAAACAGTGAAATATGACTGAAGTAACTTGTTTGATTTTTATCGATGAAGAAATATTACTTTCTTGAAAAACTTTGTACATTTTTACGGTTTTACTTTTTCCGGAATACAATTCCACAAAGATACGGTGTTTTTCACCAAAAGGTACAGTTTATTTCATGAATAGAAGATACCAATATTTTCAAAGTAAAAACTATTTTTTGGTTAACTTAAATCTATATAATTTATATCACTATGTTACATAATTACGTAAACACACACATTCTCATGAGGGAAGGCAGAAACTACAGAACGCTGCTACGATCCTTACACGGCAAGGCATTTACGATAGTGGGTAGAAATTATCTTCCAACGGAATACCCACTATCGTAATTACCCCAGTAAACCTTACATGCTTTTAAGCTATTAGTAATTTACATACCTAATAAGTTAACACAAACAAAACCCATATTTTTCATCGGCGCCATTTTCCACCAAAGTTTTTCGTCAGTTTTCAAGACGTTGCTAGATTTCCACTTCGCTTGTTACAGTTAATTACAGACTTTTCACGTCGCCATCTCTCGGTTAGTTAATTAAAACAGTCCAACATTTTGGTTAAAATTGTCTGTTTTGTATGAACTCGGAAACAAGTTGGTTTTATTTTAAGTAAAAGTATACTAAAACAACGATTCAAGAATTTTCACGATTATTACTAGTCTTTGACGTTTTAAAAATGAACGGTCAGCCTTTCTGAAGTAACTAAAGAAATAATTATGTTTTTTATACTTGTGTTAAAACGCTTGTGTCGAATAATACCAAACAATTTCGATGTATCACTTCGGAGTAGACCCCCTGAATTATGTTGATTTGGTAAAATATTGGTGTTATAAGCACTGTTAAAATTTGATTTTATTCAGCTGGTAACATTTATGTAGATATGGTCAAACAGAGTGAATAGGGGGTGAACCGGGACGAAATTTTATAAGCGATTTTAATATTTAAATAATATAGTTTGTTGCCAAAAAGAACTGATAGATGTCACTTGTCTTCGAATTTTTGGTTCTAGGACATGCCGGTTTCCACATGATGTTTTCTTTCACCGTTTTCAGAGTAGTAGTGGTGAATTTATTATGCAAAGTAAACTGCCTGCTTGGATTCGAAGCCACGACCTGCACAAGTCGGGGAACATAGCTGCCGTGCGATTCTGTAACCATCTCACCGTGAAAACTTGGGTGAAGTGAGCGTGGAGTGAGTCGTGAATAGTGTTAATCTCTAGCATCAGCATGACTCACAGCTCACTTTAAGCTCACGTCACCTTAGTTATCACGGTGAGATTTTTCGAGAATTGACCGGCTGTAGTTTGACTCAATCCTAGAACATTTCATCATTCTAGGCCCACATACCTATGTTAGCAAGTTGCTACCACAGCCAAGTACTCACAAACAAAACTTCTAACATTTCATTTTCAATTGTACAAACTCTAGCTAGTACTTAGTACAAATGATAGCTAGTTTCTTGAATAGTTCTTAGGTATTAGTTAGGGCACGTCTTGAGAATTCAGAACTTAGCTCGTTAGTACACTGAGTGACAAGGGCCATCCACTGTAGTTTTAGTGGGTAGGTAGCTACAACAAAGGAGACGTGTTTCAATAAATGTATTTGACTTAGTACCTACTAAAATAATTGAAAATTTTAACAGCCTTCTGCGTTATACAGGCTGAAAGACGATAATCATTTTGATGTCTGTAGGCATTTAATTTTTCATTACGCCGTTTTTTTAAGCAAGTGTTGAAAAATACAATGCTGGCATCACTAACTAAAAACATTATTTATATTTTAGGGTTGGCAGCCCTGTGGCAAATGAAGTGACCATAACAATGACAATGTCAGTAAGAAGGACTCGGGTCAGACAGAAGTCTTACCGACATCGTCGTATTCCGTTGTTCGTAATTTCGTTGTTCTTTGAGTGTTGTGCTGCTTTATAATTAACACCCCGCCTCGCTGACTTTTACCAGTGGATATGGTGTTTTTTTTTAATTTCAACGTCATTTTGACATTTACAGTTATGACCTTTTTTCGACACGTTTTGATATTGCGTTGACCTACAGCTAAAATTATAATACCTACTCGTATAATCTCAAAGCATTTAATAGAAACGGAAAATTTAGCCATAATTTAAATAATTATATTGCATATGAATAAATAAAGACTATGTACGTTTTGTTTGTACTGAAACATTTTTTACCTTTTACAAAAACAGGCGCCTGAAAAAACATATCTAATTGTAATCGAGTAGCTTAACAAATAAGCTTTCCAATAAGGTACAGACGCCAGCACATCCAGCTACTGCAATCTGTCAAATTTCTTTAATAGATTTTCAACTTTATCGCTAAAGCATTAGGTTCAAAGTTGATTGGGAAAATTTGACAGTTTCGGGTAGCTTGATGTGCTATCTGTATATCACATTAGCGTTTAAAAATCTTCGGAATATTATAGGTACCACTTTTTTTTTTATTATATAATATATTTTTTATTTTCATCTCAGTTTCTGATTGACTGTACGTAGGTAACTCATTCTAAGTTCCAATTAATATCCTTGGCAAAATTAGTAGATATTTCCCGAAACGTGAAAAATTCTGGACCGGCTTGACATTTCTGTTTTCTTATAAATAAAGCAGGCTTTAGAAATGTAATATGTTCTGCCATTTGAAATTAGAACAATAAACATTGAATAAATACAGGCAGCTCCATTTAAGTCGGACTTGTCGACTACGAGACTGTACGCGGTGGCCCAAGTCGACGCCGGAGGAAAGACGAAGAGGAACAGGGGAACGGGAGAGTGGGGAAACGGTAAGTGCAAACTCTAGTATTTTAAAACAGAAATTCCTTAGGAATTAAGTCTGGAACAGGGCTGCTACTAGCCCATTTAATTCCCGATATTGTGCAAAAAGCTCTTGGTAAGAATTAGGAATAATTTTAATAATTGAGTCTGGTTCGGTCGAGTTAACATTTAGCTTGGTTTCGTGGAGTTATTGGGGTCATTTAATTAATGTGCTTCAGTAAATATAATTTTGGTTTGGAATGTTTACTGTTTAAATAGACTTTGTGAATCCTTGTTTAACTCAATTTGATATTGATTTTCTTTTCATGGAACGAACCAATGATATTATAAGTAAAACTTCCACGTTTAACTCGTCTGCCTTCAGAGTAAGAGTGAACAGCTATCTTCTGGGCACACTCTTTACATCATAGACCTCGTCCATCGCTTTCTATCAGGCGTGATGGAGGTCAAGAGCGGACCCATTCAACATTAAAAAAAAATTACTCCATTATTTTTGGCAACGGATTTAGTTCGTTTATGATTAGTTACTATGTATAAATATTTTCGTAAAATAACTGAATACCTACTTAACTATTTGAAAAAATTATCAGCCTCCGAATTTTTTTATTCAAACCTGAAGCTAGAAGTAAATAAAATAGAAGGTATTTATTACTGTAGTGTAGTGAGTCATGAGTTCATGCTAACCCTGCAAAGTTCTAAACAACTGCGTGTATCAGGTTCGAGACTTTACGCCTTCCACATCACCCTGTAGGTAATAAAGGCTAGTAATATATAACGGGATACTTTACCCGTCATACTGTACGAGATTATGTTAGAAATAAGTGCCCTCGTGATTTATGATGTTAGTACAGACGCCAGCACATCAAGCTACCCGAAACTGTCAAATTTCCTCAATCAACTTTGAACCTAATGCTGTAGCGATAAAGTTGATAATCTACTAAAGAAATTTGACAGATTGTAGTTAGTAGCTTGATGAGCTGGTGTCTGCACAAATTTTTATGACTTAAATATTAAGGCTAGGGAACCTTAAACTTTCATGACTCACTTATAGGGTCCGGCTGGGTAATGTGGTAATTTTTAGGGTTCCGTACCCAAAGGGTAAAACGGGACCCTATTACTAATACTCCGCTGTCCTTCCGTCCGTCCGTCCGATCGTCCGTCTGTCACCAGGCTGTATCTCATGAACCGTGATAGTTAGACAGTTGAAATTTTCACATATGTATTTCTGTTGCCGCTATACCAACAAATACTAAGAAACAGAATACAATAAATATTTAAGGGGGCTTCCATGCAACAAACGTGATTTTTTATAGATAATGGTGCGGAACCCTTCGTGCGCGAATCTGACTCGCATTTGGGCGGTTTTTGAAAATCATGGTACTACGTCTTTTGTAAGTTTTCGGGAGTATTAAATTAAAGTTTTCGGGAATAATAAAATAAAAGTTTTCGGGAGTAGCAAATAATCTATTCTAAGATTAGAAATATTTACTGTCCAGATATCCAGTAAGCATGTTCACTGGTTAACAGCAAGTTGAGACAACATGAGTAAAGTACTACCTACAGTTAGATTATATATTATTTGCCAGTGAGCCCCAAACTAGACAATAAGTCTGTATCTCGGGGCTCAGGATTAGCTACATTATACCATAATACCATTACACCTGCATCCAACGTAGAGGTAGGCAGAGGCAGTAGACCCGTATTTCTCCATTTACGTTTACTGAAGTCCTGAGTACCTCATAGGTGGCAAGCCTGATGACACTAAGCATGGGGGGATAAAGACTTGACTTCATTGATGTACGTATTCTGTATATCATTGATGTCATCTAAGAATGACAGCCGGGACCAACGGCTTAACGTGCTTTCCGTGGTGTTCCGTGGGTTACCTATCTACGGACCGACCGCGGTTAGCGTAGCTTAACCTGATCGATGGACCCGTGCGGCTGTTATTACTTAGCCACAAGCCCCTCATTGTATACCATAATAATCCAACATCAAAGACGTACAATTTCTAATGTTCTAGCTGATGTTCTGACTCATGTAATCTATTCAACACATACTAGAATAAATCTAATCATAGAGACACTAAGAGCGCCTATGAGTACACACACGAACATAAAGACCTCCAGACATGGTTATTAGAAATCCGTAGCCTCTACAAATCTGCCATTATGTTAAAAGCTTAATTAAGACCGTGCCGTGACGTATTAAATTTAATCATTTTGTAATTAACGATCGCTAATGTTGGGACACACTTCGTCACCTGTGGTTTGAAGAGGGTTTTATGGGTAAAGGTAATATTTATATGACGTCAGCTTTTAACGGCTCTTTTGTTTTAAAGTACTGTTTTACGTGAATCAACGTTGACTTAGTCATTTTTTTTTAATGTCATCCAATTTCGCAGCCCTTCTAGTAAGTTAAATCAACTTAACCTAGGTGTAAACATGATAAAAAAAAAGTGAAAAATAAAAGTTGAAATTGGGAAAAACCTGTCAAGACTGAGCATTCATATTACAGCCGTGCGATTCTGTAACCATCTCACCGTGAAAACTTGGGTGAAGTGAGCGTGGAGCGAGTCGTCAATAGTGTCAATCCCTAGCATCAGCATGACGCACAGCTTACTCTAAGCTCACTTCACCTTAGTTATCACGGTGAGATTGTTCCAGAACCCACCGGTAGTTGTTTAGTATAACAGTAATTATTCCACATTTGTTGACTATTTAAGGGAAGAAATATAGAAGAACATACTATTTGCAATACTAGAGGAAATCCCAGAGAAAATACTGAAATATCTTCAAGCACGAAATCTTGAACACAACACACTGCTTAGCAGCAGAGATAGGATGGTGGTAGAACTTTCCTGAACGGCCTCCTTTAAAAAAGCTTTTACATATTCAGTAGTGTAAATACCTGAGTATAGTCTGTCCGTACCTTTCTAATTGTTCATTGTAATTGAGAAAACCCAATTACAATAAATGATAACGAATCCCAGGTCGGGCGAAGTGTTATTGGGTTTTACCTAACAGGGATTTCTCAGTAGGCGCCTGGAGTCTGGATTTGCGCCCGGCTGATGGCAATTAGCTAGCCCCCTCCTAAAACATAATCATAGTTCTCCTTCTCTTATCCCAATTTATTTAGGGTAGGCGCAATATGTTTTTGTGATGGAACTTAAAACATAAAGGGCGGGGGGGGGGGGGTACTATATATGTAAACTATTCATCATCTGCCTAGCCTTTTCCCAACTATGTTGGGGTCGGCTTCCAGTCTAACCGGATGCAGCTGAATACCAGTATTTTACATGGAGCGACTGCCTATCTGACCTCCACAACCCAGTTACTGGGTAATACGATACCCCTTGGTAAGACTGGTTTTCAGACTATATAAGGTCCCATTAAAATAGATGAACAAACTTTTAGAAATCATTCAGACCACCAAAATAAGGTCAACGGTAACAAAAATATATAACAAAAACGCATTACATACTTACAAGAAAAATAATCAGCTAACGAAAATACACTAATGTGACCGGCAATTTATTAGTTTAGGTCAAATAAAATCACTTCAATCAGTGTTTTTTTTTTGCTTGGATATCTTTGGTTAGACGCACTGAGCGCTGTGTTAAAAGTCCATCTATTTTAATGGGACCCTGTATACTATGTAAAATATTAGCAAATAAAATAAAATATTCATTTTTAATCCGCGCCAGACGTAACCTCATTACTTGTCTATGCCTTGAGTGTTGGAGGCATTGCCATTGGGCCATTGTAGGTAACTTGTCTCTGACAGTCTATTTCAGGCGTCCCTTCAGGGGACTACAAGCGTGACAATTACATTTATCTACCTAATTACTTTACTAGCGTCCCCCTGCTGCTTTTGCAAGCGTAAAATTAATTCTACTGAACCTCTTCCCCCCCAAAATGATTAAAAAGGTTGGAAGTTTGTGGAATTAACCCACATAACAGAGACATTTCAAGTTGGTAAAGTTTTTAGGTTAACTTTCTGGTACTTAGGTACACCCTCAAGGTAAATATATGGTTTAGATCTTTGCCCAGTTGTGGGAGAATACACAGCAACTCAAAAGAGCAGTTAAAATATTGTACAACCAATATTGTACAGACGCCAGCAAGCTACTACAATCTGTCAAATTTCTTTAATAGATTTTCAACTTTATCGCTAAAACATAAGGTTCAAAGTTGATTGGGAAAATCTGACAGTTTCGGGTAGCTTGATGTGCTGGCGTCTGTACATGTTCTAGCAATAAAAATCAAGCTCAATCTCATCATCATTTCCGAAAAAGTCCAATGCAGCACGTAAGCCTCCCCCAAGCACTGCCACATCGATCGGCTCTGTGCTTATCGCATCCAGCGGATGCCTGGGGCCCTCACCAGGTAATGGGTTCACCTTGTAGGAGACCTTCCAACGCCACACCTTCCGGTACGCAGTCGCTATTCCAGAACCTTTCAGCCCCATCGGCCATATGTTTGCGAGCAATATGCCCTGCACACTGCCACTTAAGTTTGGCAATTCTTCGGGCTAGGTCGGTTACCTTGATTCTCCTACGCGATCGAATCAGAAATGAGGTAACCGACTGGAAAACTTCAAGCACAGCCCTCAACAATCACTCAAGCAATCTACCAACAACTAATTTAAACTATCCCCTTTTCAAATAACACTTTAACCCGGACACAAAGTTATCAAATTCAGTTTTAAAATAGCTTTCCTAAACCGAGTTAAGTCGACGACTTATAAACTCAGCGAGATAAAAGTTAGAAGTTACATCGCCCTCAAGTGTATTTAATATCGTATCGAACGTACACCGGAGACCGGTGTCGGCGGTGCCAGAGAGTGTCGACACTCAGACTGTCCGATATTGCTAAACTTGTGCCTTTACAAAATTGTTCCGGCTTATTTAGAAAACTATTTCGGTTTGAGAGCGTTTCCTTTGTTGCTTTGATTGAATTTCCTATCAGACGGCGTGTTGTAGTTGTTTTTTGTGCTTTAAAAGCTGTTGTGCTGTTTTGGATAAAAGGTGTGTTTTACAAAAAACAAGCAAACGCATTCCGTTCGATGAATATTTAATAGTTTTGTAAATAACATTTTCAAATTCAAATACAAATTATTTATTGTGGTACACAGGTAAAAATATGGTGTTACAGTTTATAAAGTGAAGTACATGTACCCGCCTTTAGGCATACAATAATTTGAAGACTTGCAACATTATAGTAGTAGTAAATAATTTAGTATTAATTAATATATGTATTAGTCAATAATAATAATAGTCAATCATTCAAAAATAGTCAATAATTTAATAGTAATTGTTAAAGTAGTCAATAATTTGTTAATATTTAAAACAATAGGCAATAGTATTTAAAATGATGACTTTTTTTTGACATTTTGGCGCTTTTGGTACCAAAAGTGCCAAAATGACAGGTTGAAGTTAGGTATTATGTTTCATCCAATAAGTTTCTCGTTAATCAAATGATAAGAGAGGTCGTAATTTACAAGCTCTATCTTATAGCCATGGTTTACGATGCAACATTTATTACCCGAGCCAAACTTTGGACGTATAACATCTTAATTTTGTAACACGTGGCAACACTGGCAACGATCCCTACGTGAGCAGTAAATATTTGGATTAGGAAATTACCAAATAAGCTCGGAAAATTAACGTATTATGTCAGACAAAACAACGAAACCCTCTTCATCCAATTTTCATAGCATTTTGTTTATTAGATTTGTGTGTTTGGATCATATTACATTTAATAAACTTAGACTTAGTCGAAATAAGGAGAATTCGATACTCAACACAGTAGAACAAGGAGGTACAAGCCTTTTTGTTCTACTGTGCTGGGTAGTAACTACGATCTTCAATGTAATTATAGGCTCCTATTAATATCGCAGTCTCATTGTATCTACCCACACTATACAAACATGATAGCACCAAAAGTCTCTTTTCCAGTGTTATATAAAGAAAATAAAAGAAACAAATGCTCTAAACACAATCGGGCATTGTCGGGTAGGCACGGCAGTCGGCAATGCTGAACTCATGCCAGTTGGCACCAAAAGTGCCATCCTGCCCTAAGTACCGACGAATAGTCGCAACACAAGTATTTATTTTTATGGAACAGGCGAGCTTGGTAGTCGGGTTATGAGGCTTTTATCTGGTCAGGTGGTGTTTAATGCTGGATAAATGGTGTCAATGTGGTTTGAGAGATTTAGGCAAAAGAAAAGATCATTAGTACCGAGTAAGTCTACTGGCTCCTGTAGTTATGTCCATTTAAAGCATGTTAATATTTTTGTTGCTTTTCGTTGGTATTATTAGGCGTAGATTAAAAATGGTTTATCGTTTCTTTTACTTAATTGTTAGTCAAATTTTCGAAAGTTAGCTAGAAGTAGTTACTTTAACTGTCAATTCTCAAGAACATTGCCCTTTTTTTATTACTTGGAACTACAAGTTTAGCTTTGGCTTAGTGTCACTTGTACTGACTGACTGAACTGAAATATAATACAATAAAACGAGCCAACAAAGTACCTACGAGCCCTTTTGGAGATCTCTCTTGCATATCAGTTCACAAGTGCCAAATGACACATTCGACCCAGACAGCCTTCACTTAATACGCAAGTCACACGAATAAATTAAGTTACTTTTGTAATAATAAAGTGCAACGTTATGATTATAATATGAATTCATGAAAATTTCAGATACCTAGCTAGGTACCAAGTATGTTAGCAAGGTACTTACCTATCTACTTAAAATCAGAGCTAACTTTGTATATTTCCAAGAAAATATAATTATTCTAAGATCTAATTAAATATTTAGTTGCTGAAAAACTCGTGATAAATTTTGCCCATATTATTTTCACGATAATTTTGGAATAATAAATTGAAGGCCGAAAAGAAAATTGGCTATTGAAATTGAAATAATAACTTTTACAATTATTTTATTCGAATAAAGACTTTAAATATATAAATCGCAATATCTAAAATCAAATTAGCACTGTAAGATTTCAACAAAAAACGTCTACTATTATCCTGAGAGATTCTTCAAGAACTTTGAAAGTAAAAGAAAATTAAAGTCAGGTAGACAGCTTCGGAAAATGGAATCTCTAGACAAATAAAACCAGCCACTAGTGACGGGCTCCTCCACAAGTCCGGGAACTTGGCACTTTATGCAAATGCATGCAGATCCCGCGGACACTTGTTACTACAACTCTACAGGATCGGGAAAAATAGAGCTGTCACTACTAATTAGTTGCCTTGGTGAGTCGGTGCTCGCAGTTAGTCAAGTAACTAAATGCGACGAAGAAAAATTGAAGCTCTTTTTTGTTCCATTTTGTTGAATGTTTACAAATGTTTTTTACATTTTAGGTCAAGCTTAGATACTTTTCAATGCTTTATTCGAAACTCGCCAAAAAGAAAAAAGAGAACATATTATCTCTATCAGAATATTCAATTTCGTCGGAGATAATATTCGTCTAATATGTATTAATGGTGTGCATATTTTGATTTAAATATAAAATGGCATCTGCAATGTTTAAATATCAAATGAAACGTATACGTTTCGATACAAATATAAATTCAACCCACGTACAAATTACATTTCAAAAAGAAGATACACCCACTTTACAAAATATAGATGAAGGATATTTGTATATGTTTACAAACAAACAAATATAAATATCGTTAAAAAAAATACACTTGACCCTTATTGACGCTCGAGCATAAATATCACAAGTTGAGCTGTCAAGAGTTGACAGCCCTGCCAAGTCCCGGGCTTGGCAAGTCCCGTACTTAAACGTCCTCAGAACTCGTACCCGAAGTCCCGCGTTTTTTACTTACACGCTCCTTCAGCTCACAACTCGGCGGGGAAATTAAAAAAGAAACTCATGCACAGACTGAACGAATGTCTTTTTAATTTGGTTTAAATCGACGACAAGTCACGTTCTTGTTTAACGTGCGATTCCGATTTATTGTGTTTGAAATAAAATGAATATGAGGACATGCTTTTGCGCGATTTGCTATGTTTTACGGGATTTTAAAGGGTGTCTTATGTTACATACTGATACAAGAAGAAAGGCCATCCAATGTGAATTTGATCTTCTATGTACTATTTATTTTATTCAAAACAAAAAACGTAACCTATTATATGCAATGGTTTGTGGCCACACAACGAAAACCTCTCAGGGTCTGTGTGCTAGCGAGCATTTCTTTTATGATGACAATTCATTTATTGTTACATTAATACCTGCGTAAGTTTGCAGAAATTCTCTGTAAGGAAACGTTTTGAAATGATTTCAGAACAATTGAGGAGCGTCGGAACAAAAACCGATATGTCTTAATTAAGACATTTTTTTTTTCTGTTACAAAATGTTTAGTTATACACCCTTCAGGAAAGAAATCAATTAAAAAACAGTTACATCCATCTTAAAAACAAAATCAAAATACTGTGGTCAAATCAAACCCAACAAATACATTTTTAAATTCAACATGTTCTTGTTGTTGGATTAAAAACCGATAATTCTTATTAAGTTTTACACAATTCAACAATGGTCGGTTCAAATTCAATTCAGTTCAATACCGACATATCCATTTTGGTTTCGTCAAAAACCGATATATCCATACTTGTCCGCCAAGTATCTCCCTAAATTAAGTATCTACCCTCCGTCAAGTTTCACACATCAATCGATGTCACTTTAACTGCAAATTGACATGCTATAATTTTCCACTTTTGTAACATTGAAAAACTTACAAGCTTTTTTTTTATTTTGTGAAAAATATGGTAAATTCGATATATCGATTTTCGTTCCGACGCTCCTCAATTATAAACGAACGTTTAAAAAGCTTTAGGCGTTGATCTCTTCACTTGTAACCGTCACAATATCTCTATTGTCATAAGGCCAAAGGTAAATTCCTATCATTCCCTACATAAATATCCCTAAAAATTCGGTACGTGTGGCCTTCGCGGCTTACTCCTCTCACCTATAGATTCCTTACGGACATGATAAATGGCACCCTCTCAGTGTCTCGACGAGAACCATTTGTCTAACAGCCCGAATACTAGGGGCGACGAAAAACTTCCATATTTACATATTCTACCCTACTGTTGCCAGAGAAATCAGGACTTAAGGCCCTATTCGATATTTGCCTTCAGAATTTTTCTTAGATAGGTTTTAGAAGTTTCTATAAAGCGTTCAGGCGCTTCTGTGGAAGCTCTAATGTCTCGTTTCTCGGAACAGATATTTCATTTTTTTTGCACGCACCATTTAACTTGAGATATAAGATGGCGACGAGGAGAAAGTTCTAAGTAGGTTGGCTTAAATTCCACGAAAATGTTGAATTTTCCGCTTACAATTTCCTAGGAAAAAGACAATTTAAATGGAAAGTTAAAGAAAATATTTTAACTTAAAAAGTTAGGAAGCTTTCACATGACTCTTTAACTACCAACAACATTAATATTTCCACGCCTTATTTTTCTATCCATATAAGTTCTGGCAACACTACTGAGCCACGAAGTTAAATATTCACACATATAGCTTCGCGAAGTTTCTCGCCGCACAACTTAGGAAGCCGTTGTAAAGAGGTTTTAATTTTTTAAATAAATGCTTTTATGTAGTGGTTATTCCTCGAGCTACATTTCTTGCTTCTAACATTTTAAAATTTCCCAGCGATATAAGGAGATTGTGCGGTTAAATTGTTTCTCTGGGGAACCTATGTTTTATTCTTCAGTAGACGTAAATTTAACTTTGTAAAGATATAAGTACCTATACAGAGTTATTTCAAAATGGCTAGCTAAACTCCGCAAAGGCGATGGGTATCATGTTGTGTGTTTTACCATGTTTAGATATCGAGACACATCGACAAGAAATTTAAAATAACCCTGTATATGAGTCTAGTAAGTAGGTAGGTAGATTAAATATCGGTAGAAGTAGCCGTTTTCAAGTGTTTATTCGCAAAGATATTTCATCGGAAATCAAAATGCGTTTCTAAAAAGGCTAATTGTTTTCAGAATTAGCAGTAAAGTTTTTTTTTTTATTGAATTTTCAGTAACGCTTCAGACATTCCGAGTATTTTAAGTGCTATGTTCACGTTTAGTGCTTTTCCAAAACTACTCAATTTCTAGTCAAGGCTTTAGCTATAAATCTTCTGAATCCACACACTGAAGTATCTTCTATGTACGGATGTACAGAAGCCAGCACATCAAGCTACCCGAAACTGTAAAATTTTCCCAATCAACCTTGAACCTAATGCTTCAGAGATAAAGTTGAAAATCTATTAAAGAAATTTAAGAGATTGTAGTAGCTTGATTTGCTGGCGTCTGTACCATTTTCTTCCATTGGATAAGCTCATGTTTATCTCTATCTCTCCTTATTCGTCGATCTTCATCAATCTGCCTAGCTTTTTCCCAACTATGTTGGGGTCGGCTTCCAGTGTAACCGAATGCAGCTGAATACCAGAATTTTACGATCATCGATTCATTGATTTTCTTGTAAGCAACTATGTAAATATATGTTACACAAACATGCTGATTAGTTCCAAAACAAATACAAAGTTAATTTCATGCCACGAATAAAACACTCTCAAACACATTCAATTATGAAAACGTCGAAAGATAAAAGTAACCGTTACCGGCTGCAATTTGTTATGTAAACATCAATATAACTCATGTTGAGTACCGGTACATCACTATGACCGTCCCAACTATAAATTAATTTGATCGCCACATAAATTTTATGGCTCGAACCAACTTCATTATAATTTTACGAGGGTGTTGATAAAAAAAATCTATGTTATACTAATGCGTACGTGTGTAATAAGTGTGGAAGTGAATACTTTACAAGAACAACGTGTGCCGGTCGATTCTGTAAAAATCTCACCGTGAAATCATAAGTGAAGTGAGCACTTAATAGTGTTAATCCCTAGCGAATGACAGCTCACTCCACGCTCACTTCACCCAAGCTTTCACGGTGAGATGGTTACAGAATCGCACGGCTGCTTACACTTTGTACGAGAAGATACATTCGAAGGAAATTGTGATTAGGTAATAGGCATGTCATGTCAATTGTAGTAACGTTTCTACGCAGTTTCTCTTCACTATTAGTTTAACCAATGTTTCTCTCTATTCATATCTGTAATATACAAGCGGAGGTCACTCGAAAGGTCAATTTTTGTACTTAAAAAACGTTCAAATTCAAGTCGCAATCTCATATCATCGGCGATCAACGTCAAAAACTTGTAAAAAAATAAAGGTAAATGAGAGGTTCTTTTTGACAGATTGAAATTGAAATTCGAATGCGAACGTTCTTAAAAATATGGGAATTGGCCCTCGAGTGGAGTATTATTAGAAAAGAAAGACTAAAATTATAAACAAAACACTATTGAAAAATCGTCTGCGCGACATCCCTAAACTTGACGTGCCAATAGAAAATAAAAAGAGCACGTTAAAGCTATTGATTCCCCATCAGTACCGGGTATGTGTATTTGTCACGGCAAACTTTGAAGCCTTCTAAGCGTCGAACAAAGTTGACAAGTTTCGCCCAATATGTGCTCACACTAAGTTTCCTCAAACTAAAAGAGGAATATATAGGATTTGTGTATATATATGTAGATACATATCCTTGCTTTACTTGAGGTTTTCCCCGGGATTAAAACTGACGAGCCACTTGATAAATTTCCATCTGAATATGGGCTGAGGAAGCAACGATGTTTTCAAGCTTCAATAATTATTAAGTAGTTGAACCAGAGAAGGCACCTTGATATATGATAAATAAAAACGTGTGCGGTTGGGGCCCCCCGTCAGGAACGAAGTTCACACACACACACACACACACACTAGTAATAGAAAGAGACAGAGAGAGAGTAAGAGAGAGAAAGACGCATAGAGTGGGCAGAACACTTTTTCCTTTTTTTTTTTTGGTGGTAAATTATCTAATAACTTCTCCCGCTCTGGGCGGAGTGGGAGGGCGTGTCAGACTTTTACTGACTAAAACCGACCCGTGTTCCTTCAGTTGCCTGTGCCAAGGGCCACGGTAACTCTTTCGAACAATCCGCGACCCTGGCAGGCATCGGCCCTATTGGACCCCATTAGTTAAGAACGCTTTTTTCTTACGTGAGGATTTCTATCAGTCAACTCCTAAAGCAAGCCTCGTTAAGCAACTTCGATCCAATAACAGAAACCAGAGTGGGTACCTAAATATAAAATCAAATAAAGACAGTAGACACACAAGAGGAATCACCAATGTTTCAGTAGATGACTACTTACTGTTTTATTGCAAGTGTAGATGATGAAGATCCAAAAGTATATGAGGCAGATGTGACTTATGGAAGACAATGCACGAGATCGAAATAAATGACGTTGCATAGTTGGGAAAGCCGATCCTGCGTAACGGGAAACGGCGAGGCCAAAGAAGAAGAAGAAGAAGTAGTTTTGTTTCACAGTCTGTCTAAATATAGAATATAGATAGTCTTGATTCGACCTACGCACATCCAAAAGGTACTTGATGCTTCATCGACCCGAATCCCTTTTAAGGACACTCATATGGCTTCAGTGGCCATCATTCTATTTGCGTTCGAGAGGGCAATCAAAATCTTCAGAAATACACCAACAAAGGGAAGTGATAACCGATTTTCTATCCTGCTCCTTCGAGTATTTCGATTATTTCCTTGTGGGGTTTCAGGGCAGTTGAAATCAGGGAATCACGTCCCCGAAGCACGCAAGGCTTCATTATGTTGGCCTTTTTTCTTCCAGCACTTGCAGTTGTTGGGAAAGTTGTGGTAGTCATAACATAACATCACGCTTATAATCCCCGAATGATTAGGCAGAAGTGTTCCGAGGTGGCCCGAGATGACGACGCTGTGTTCCACGCGCGCCAATCGAGAGTGGGAAGGGCCATTATGGGAATGGCCGCACGGGGAGGTGGGACCCGCTGAGGAACAGCGGTTCGAGGACTGTTGGAAGCGGTGAATGATTATGCGAATCCCGCACCCCCGGCCGTAGGCAGAGGTGGAACACCGCGGTGGTTTTAGCCGGTAAGAGTCCGGCATGTCCCTTTGTCACCCTCACGATCGAGGAAGTCCATGAGGATTTCCAACGCGCACCAAAAAAAAAATTCAGAGATTTTCTACCTATAGCACACCCACATTTCACTAGTTATGTTTTAAGTACCATGAGGCATGAGGCGAGGCTATTTATATCAACCGGACACAAATCCAGACTTCGGGCTGCTACTAAGAAATTTTTGAGGAAAAACCCAATAAGACAAATGTGAAATTTTTGAGGAAAAACCCAATAAGACAAATGTGGGAGTCTTGTTCCCAAAAATGCTTAAAACGTACAAATTATATAACATTCATAAACATTGAAAATCTGGTTTGAAAGCCCCCATACAACGGTTATACCTTTACATTTTCCCAAACATATCTTCATTTACGCTTTAAAGACGTACTTGAAGCATCCCAAATTCCCTTTAACGGTAGCTTACAGTCATAAAACTTATCATCTAAACTTCCACTTCGTTAAGTATATTTGCGTATCCACCAGGCTGTATATAGGCACAAGTATGGAGGCTTTACATCTCTCGGCATTTCGCAGCGACAATTTGTAGGTAGGAGCACAAAATAGATAGGTGCAGTACAGAAGGTCGGCTTCATATTACTAGCGAAAACGCACGCAGACGTAGCATATACAAGCTTCACGTACAGTGAGTGCAAGCGCACTCGCGACCGGCATTAATTTCCATAGTCTAAGGCGCACATGCACATATACGCATACGTCAGTTTTAACTTCACTGTATGGAGTTCGCCTTCTGTATCTATCTATTCTGTGGTAGCAGGTAGTTGAGACACCGCCTTTCACCACTTTCCCCGGGCGTTGACGAAGTTGTTGAAACTTCGGTATTATGTACCTATCTGTCTTACTCGTATATATGTATGTATATGTAGATATATAGGTGCTCGACTGTGAAACAGTTTGTCCCAATTGATTTATAGAAACTTGGCGAGCTCGAGCGTGAGTTTTGGTCATGACGATGAAGTTTGAAGTGTGTATGTTAGTATTATAGGAGAGGCAAACATCTATGCGCCTGGAATTCATATCCAAATATATTTGACACAATAATTGTTGTTAGATAGACATATGTATATTTTACATAGAAGACTTTCCAGACAGTATTAAAACTTTTTAAAAGTCTCTCGAGTGCCTGACTAGAGTGAATAGTTAAAGTAAAACTTGGCGTCTTACATGTGTCGGGATCAAGCTCCAGGTCATTGTAAAGTTTTAGTTATATTTTAAAGAGAAGAAAGTGGAATTATTTTTGTAAAGTTCATACAGGGTGGCAAGGACAACGTCTCGCAAACGGTAACCATGAATTCAGTACATGATTTTCGACCCCTAACATAGAATTTTTTTGGCGGTTATAAAAAAAAATACTGTTTCATAAAAAAGTGCAATACCTACGCGGTCAAAATGCATGGAACACCAATTTTTTTTTTAAATTACCAACTTATAATTTCAATGTATGGGGGATTTAGATTCATATACTGCGTGTCGATTCTGTAAAAATCTCACCGTAAAAACTTGCGTGGAGTGAGCTGTCAGTGTCATCCCACTGATGCAAAGGATTTACCAAGCAAACATTTACAATCGAGATTTTAGTAATATTTTTGAATGCTAATTCTATTGATGATTTTATATAATTTCAAAGCTAGTATTTTAGTTGCCAAAACATCACTATATAAGGACTAGTCTAGGAAAAAAAAAAAAAAAACAAAAATTGGATTCTGACTAAGGTTCTGTTTTCCTATTTTATTTCAAAACCCCACAAAATAGCACTGTTTTGGCAATTAAAATACATTAAATTAAAATGATCAAGAATAAAAAATATTATTAAAATCTCGATTATGATTGTAAAGGTATGCTTGTTCAATCCGTAATATCAGGTGGGATGACACTGACAGCTCACTCCACGCTCACTTCACCTAAGTTTTCACGCTGAGATGGTTACAGAATCGCACTGCTGAATCCATAGTAACCGGCTGCGCGTCTATGTCCCTGACTCCCTGACATTCTGTATTTAGCATAGAAGACTTTCCAGACGGTATTAAAACTTTTGGACGTCTCTCGAGTGCCTGACTAGGTTAAACAGGTCTTAAAACTTGGCGTCTTACATGTGTTGGGAACAAGCTTCAGTCTTAAGGAGTTGTAGACACCGTAAGATTGTAAGTTTTAGTCACATTATATAGAGAAGAGTAGTATATGGTTATAAGAGTAGGGGAAGACCAAAGAAACGATGGATGGACTGTGTGAGTGATGATATGGTTAGAAAGGGGTTGATTACCAAGATGACAACTAATAGAGAAGTATGGAAGAAAAAGACATGTTTCGCCGACCGCAAATAAATTGGGAGAAGGGCAAAAGAATTATGATGACATAGAGAAGAAAGTGAAGTTAATTCTGGTAGTAGGTAGTTGCTGAAAATCAGCACTGTTGACGATAGGTTCGGCCGAAGTCACAGCATGTTGCTGAGCAACGACCTGTTCTTGCACAGACGCCACGCACGCAAGGAACATATTTAAGACGCATGGCTTAATTGACTATTTTACTAAGACTGATTTATTTTGACAATTTTAATGAAATTATTTTAATTTAATATTTATTTATTTTTTCTTAACAATAAGCGCCTTCATCCTCTCTCCTATTAAATATTAACTTTGCTGTGCCCGACAGGGTCCATAATTGATTCGATGTTAAACATTTCAACCATTATGTACACATTATGGAATACAATAAAGTATTGAGTATTCAGTAGTTATTTTTCCACTTTGTTTTGTTTGTTGTTTTTTTGTTGTCATCTGCCAGTGTCGCGGGCGCATCACATTGTCAATGTCAGTTAATGTGTGTTGTCTTTGGTCCCTGGCCCTGACGTCAAGCAATGAACAAAATTGACAACATTTTGTAGCTTGAGTACGAAGCTTTTGACTACGTGGTATATTTTATGTCTTTTTTAAATTTTTTTTTAAATTTGTAACGTGCGTTTTGTTTGTACAGAATAAACATTTTTCCTTTCTTCTTTTTTTTTTCTGCATATTTATGCTTGACATGATATCCTTGTCTTATATGTCTTCGCATGATATATGCCTATGTCTATGTCTTCACATGATATATGATTTAATTAAAGGTTTTTTCCTAATCTTTGAGAGCAAAAAAGTACACGCTGTACATTATTTTATCATTTTATTTTATCCAGCAACCAATGCTCGAGCAATTTGCATCTAAAACTGCTGATTGATGACGTAAGCAACTAATATTGTTTAAGTGCTTTAGTTTGCAGATTGTTTTAGTTTAGTTCAAATATTATAGTTCCTTCAGCTGTAACTATATTACGTAACTTTCCGCCTATATCGTAACTGAGGCTGTAAATGGCAGGGATAAGATTACTTCCCGCATAAATACACATTTTATAAGGTTCCTCCCTCTCACTGAGAGGAGGAATGTATCCCAGCAGTGGGATCAGCACAGGGTGATTAATGATTATTAATTTTACTGTTATTAAGTACAGACGCCAGCACATCAAGGTACCCGAAACTTTCAGATTTTCCCAATCAACTTTGAGCCTTATGCTTTAGCGATAAAGTTAAAAATCTATTAAAGAAATCTGACAGATTGTAGTAGCTTGATGTGCTGGCGTCTGTACCATTGCTTTAAAATTGTGAACATTTTCAAATGACATGGCTTCATCTACATACATTTTTTGAATTTTTTGTTTGTAAAGAAACAGTAAAATAAAGCCGTACATATAAAAAAAACCGAGATATGGCGAAAAACTAATATTTTTCGAGAACTCTTGAAGCATTTTCTTTTCAAACCGCTTACCTATACATTTCCAATACCTATTCACATTGACATAGAAATGAATAGGTAATCAATTTTCGTGATTTCGTGAGCCTAACTTAAACAATATTCAAGAACAACACATAACCAATAAATTACAGTAACACCTCAACAGTTAATAATGATACAATTTAATAGGCTATACCTACAGTGTATCTGACGTAAGTATGTTACTGTATATCATAGAACTGAGAAAGCCCGTGATTAATGATGACACATCATTCAGCTCATCAGAGTTATGTTACGTTGCGGTGTGCGACGTGGATGATAGATGGATTAAAGTGGAAGGGTACTGTGTAGAATTACGTGTCAGGATGATTTTTGTGACTGAAATTTGTGATCATACAAAGATATATAATAGTAGTATAGTATACAATTATGACCAGAGGGCTGGCCATTGTTTTTTTTTGGCCAAAGAATCCGCATTGTCGTCCAACGTGGCAGAGCTGCCAGCCTTTTTGGCACTTTTCGTATTGACAGCGATGCGTATGATTTTTCCCCTTCTTTTTATATACATACTTATAAATATTATTAAGAGTGTTAGTTTTTTAAATCATGCAAATATAATTAAGTATACAATAATTAAATATAATTAAGTATATAATAATATACGAAAAAAGACCAAGGAACAATCTATATAATGATGATGTTTAAGAAAAGAGGAAGTGTTTGTTGTGTTTTATTTAGTTGAATACATCTGAGCTGAAGTGAAACTAGAAAAACATAAGATCAGAAGACTAGAACCGCCAAAATAATTATCAATATAAAAGAAAAAAACAAATAATGCCACCGAAACAAACAAAGTATCATAAACTGTAATCAATTTAACAAAAGTACTCATCCCCCTCGACCCTCAATCGAAATCCAAACGAAACAAACCGCATACAGTTCTCGACAATATTGCAATCACTGATTGAAAAACAGCCCTTCAAAAGCATTTAACGTAACCATATCACCCGAGGCGGAAGGCGGCAGATTTAACACGCACCCCTGTGCTGCCGATGTGGGAGGCTCGGTTCAGCAAACAGGTTAATACAGAAGCGCTACTGCTACGTGGAAAATGAAACGAGTCCGTAGCTGAATGAAACAATTTGGCGACACTTTATGCCGGATGAAATACACACCCTGTACTGATTTTTGAGCACCTATTGTACCATAAATTATATCGAGATAAGTACAGAAAATCGATTCATGAACCGACCATACGATTCAGGAACACTTTTTTTACCTGCGATATTTTCTGAAACTTTTGTTCTAGACACATACATACCTAAACACACACCATTTCCCCATGAGGTAGACAAAAGCTACAGAACCACCTGCTACGATTCTTACATACTCCTTTTGTTTCGTAGGCATTCATACATCTGGTCGAACAGAACAGAACGTAGCGCTCGAAAATCGGCGTGCGTGTATGTACGCCGGTTGCGAGCGCTACGTTCTCTTCTACCAGTAACTTTTTAGATGTGGTGGTCCTGTCTGCGACTGTTGTCATACGTCATGATAAACTAAATGATCACTAATATCCATGTGGCGTTTTTATAAGCGGGCTTAAAATGTGTAGTTTTTCGATACGAGGATGCAAAGGTGAGCCTTCTGTATTCTTTGTTTCATAATACCGGCCTACCGGGCGCGCCGCTCGGAGGAAATCCAATTGTCACCCGGATTAACACTCTAGATTGTACTCGCGAAATAACTCAACTTTTACTAATTTTAAACTAAGTGCCGCCGTCGGGGAACTGACGGAGGATTATTATACCTTTTTGTGGCGACTACAAGTACGATATCGTTTATTTTTAGCTCGTCTTTAAAGAAAGATCGGGGCTCGTGGCTAAATAATAACAGATGTGCAGGTCGATGAAAGATGAATCTACGCTTGTAGCGGTCAGTTTGTGGATGGGTGACCATACATTACATATCGAAACGTCTTCGTAGTTAAAAGCCCAAAAGTCTGACAACCAGTCTTAACAAGAGGAATCGTGTTACCCAGTACCAGGGTTGTGGAGGCCACATAGACAGTATCTCCGAGAAAAATACTGGTATTGAGCCCGGTATGGACTGGACGCCGGCCCCAGCATAGTCAGGAAAAGGTTAGGCAGTTTGGTTAAATAAGTTGATAATTCACTACAGTAAAAATGGGAAACACAAGAAGTAGTATTGATACTAACCGTAGTTATTTAAATACATTACAATTGTACATATGGGTACAAATATTAACCGTAAATCAGATAAAATTGTGTTCTTAAGAACCCTTGTCAAATCCAACGTTTTGTTTCGTGGGTGCTTACACATGAAACAAAATATTGGATTTGTTAGTCGTAAACCGTATCACATAAACTTTCCTTATGACACATAAAAGATACTGATAGTTCCATTACAAAAATGTCACATCTTTTTCCTTATAAAATGTACGCATACTTTTACTCAACCCTACATTATACAATGCATACCAGAACTGCTCCAGGCAAAATCCAGTACGAACGCGTTATTATAAAAGTCACAATTGAAAATGTACTACGTGTTCTCGGTGTACTCGGAACACAGAATACTGCTGTTTTTAAAATCTCCGACTTTAATTTCAAGATGTTATTGCACCGTCCACTTCCCTCTGTACACTATTACAACTTTCATAGAATGATATTACATTTTATCAAAAGGAATTATGAAGGCAATTCCTTGCGTGTAATGAAACGTCAGGGATACTTACTGTTTTATTATCAACCTAACTTTTCATTAATTAGAGTTGACTTTAAGCAAAATAACCCCTATGTGGAGCTCTGAGACAGCTAGAAGACGTCACGACAGACCTTGTAGAAGATTGCGGATTGCGGTGAAGGACGAGAGCTTTTGGCCACAGGATGTGGTATTCCGACGCTTTCGCGGGCAAGTGCCACCGGAGCGCACAAAAACTTAGTGCAACCATGTGATACTAACATAGTTTTTAAGTTTTATTTACTAACACAATTGTTATTTTGTTATATTACGTATACTTAAGTTAAGGTATTTGTCTATGGGTCTTTGTTACCTGAAAATAAATGGTTTTATTATTATTATTATTGATACAAACGACCAGTGGTCCACATTGGCACTGGGTCGCAAGCACTGGAAGTCATGAGGTGAGGCCCTTGTCCAGCAAGAGTGTACGACTAAACGCCGACAGACTGAACACCGACAAGACTTTACTTCGACGGGACTCTACGCCGACAGGACACTTCGCCGACAGGACATAATTAGGAAATCTGGCATTGTGTGGTCACAGTTCTAACCTAACCTAACCTAGCAGTTTCGATGTTGACTACCTGTTATTATGCCCTGTCGGCGAAGTGTCCTGTCGGCGAAGAGTCCCGGCGAAGTGTCCTGTCGGCGAAGAGTCCCGTCGAAGTAAAATCTTGTCGGTGTTCAGTATGTCTGTGTAGTGTCTGTCGGCATTTAGTCGTACACTGGTCCAGCAGTGGGATGAGACAGTGACAAAGTTGGCGTTTTGTCTGTCAGCTGAATATCAGTTTTTTCTTAGGGAGCTACTGCCATTTCACTGCTGCCACTCAATGAATGATAGATATTTGATAGGCAACTATATCATGTTATCGGTAATATATCTTTCGGGCTTCTGTCTACCCGACTGTTAAAGGCATGCGCCTGACAACCGAGACCGACAGCTCAACGTGCTCGAGGCACGGAACCAATATCTACATACCCACTTATATTAGGTACGTATAATTCAGTTTAATATTTGCTCGTGAAGCCAAGAGTCGACTCCACTCCCGAAGATAGCGGGTAATGGAGCTTTTTTGTTATTTTAATCACGTCTCGTCGAAAGCGACATTCCCCGTTAAATTAATTGGATTTTATGGGATCTCTCGCAATTCCTGTTATCATTTGTTAGCAAAAGTCACCCGACTGAATTAACAGTGAAATATATAATTATACATTTTAATAACAGCGAAATTTGTTTACCGTTTATGAACATTTTATTTTCAAACTCTCAATTTGGTCTGAAAAGCAAGCTTAAGTGAAAAAATAATAATCGTAGCCATTCAAATAATAGGCAATTTAGATAAGATAAGATAAGATAAGATAATTTTTATTTGTTCAAAACATGAGTATACATACACATAGCATGCAAGGTGTTACATCAAATTATAATTATGACAGTCATGTTTTGCCTGAACGGCGTACAAATATAATTATTTACAAATATAATTAGGTTATAATTGAAACCTTTTCGTATTGTGCTGCAATTGTCAGCCTATAATGGTATTGCCGATTTCAATTCAAATACGAAAAGTACTTTTAATTTTGTATATTAAGCTTTGAGTTTTGTATATTAAAGTTTTTGTGTTAATAAACTTATTTATTTTAATTTTCAATTTATAAATCTGAGGGCATGCGACTCGAGCACTAAATATGATAAAAACCCCGACAGGCTAATAACACCGGAGAGGTAACGTCACTAACAGGCGCCAATTTAAATGCTTTGTTCAAACCTTTTCACAACGCTCAATACATGGCGATCCGATCACGTTTAAGTTTCCCCCTCTATTGAATAAAACAAAACCGTCTTAATTCGCAAACACCATTTAAATTATTGGATTACAAATTCAAAATTGGAATTGTCGTGGTAAAACGTGCAAATTCTGTAGTCATTAATCATGGTGTGTAGAGCGATGTCAATAAGGATGCGGTCCCCTGACATCGATAATTCAATCGGCCACGTGCCTATTATAAGTCTATTAGTTTATATTACGGTTTGTTCAGCGCTAAGTGTACGGGCGACAGCGTTATTGATAGGAGGCCTGTTTTCATTAACGTCTAATGAACACATAGACCCGTGTTTGTGGTTGTAGTTTGTAAGTGATAGGACTTGCCGTATATTATTTACATCATTATTTTTTTATGCACTATATTTTATTAAATAATTCAGCTGAAAATAAACATGACTATGTCCTCATTTAGTTAACATTAAAACAATTCCTAAATCTCCGTAGAATTACTAAGAAAATAAATCAACAGCTTTTGCTTTGGAAAAGTCGTAAATTACGCGAAAATTACTAATAGTAATAAGCGTAGCTAATTCAATTAGCAGAGAACAGCTAAAGAATATTAATTTTGTGAGAAATGTAATTCGAACAACAGCGCAAAAATCTACAAAGCTGCTATTATGACTATTATACGTGCCGCTGAACTGAAAATGGCACAAATAAATACGAAGCCAAGTACACCCTCGGCTATTTTTACGGCCACTCTAAAAGTGTCGAAACTAATTAATATCGATAAGCTGACCATGACATCTCTATTCGTTGCCACCGTATATTTTGTGCGTAACACGGACCGTATTGATTTTATGTGCGCGCGCACCGCACCCACCCCGAGGGGAATGGGGTAGAAAAGGAACAAGGGAGACGCGACGATTTGAATCGAACATTTTTATGAGGGCGCTACAATCCCTAAGGTTAACATAGCGATGTGTCAGCGACCGAGAATGTTTAAGCAAACTTTTTAATTTACGACAGAAAAAAAACACGTGCCTGTGTTTTCGTAAGCCTATAAAAATACGTTGCCTAGGTTGAGCCTTGCCGTGTTAATAGCAACGAAATTGAGGTAGTTAAAAAAGGCGCAAATACAACTTATGTACGGTTTATCGCGTGGCTTTTCACGGCTTTGGAGAAAAAAGTTGGCTTTTAGCAATTAAAATATCTGACTACGGTTACGACTGTTCAGCGGTACAATTAGTAACGCCAGTTATTTCTCCGATAGCAGTAAATAATACATAATATGCTCCGGATGGAATAGACAAAGTTATTCCACATTGTTGCGCTGCGCCAATGGGTAATGCAATCTAAATTATAGTGAAAGCCCATATATGAGTATTGTTAAAGCTATTCTGTTACCCGAAGGAGCCTTTAGTTGAGCTAACTTTGTACTAACTTTCTAGTTATTGTTATTGAACAGTTTTACCGCTACACGTAAACTAGAATTGCATTTCAACAATCGTAATATTTTGTTAAAAACAATACTTGGTAATATTTTGTTAGAAAAACGCTGACTAGATGATGTAGAAGTGCAAGTGTCATAGTGCATGTTGGGACAAGTCTATGAACCTACGCCTACGCTTTGGAATGGGCAACTAGCTTTTAGCTGGGTTTGAACTTACGACCTACTTGTAAGTCGGGGCTCAGCAGTAGGTAGGTACCTATAACTGTATAAGCTTCAATAGAAAATCTTAATTATGAAGTTATACATAATATTTCCTTGAAAACGCTACTTCAAGCACATCGTAACATAAATTATAATAATTATAAGAAAAAAAAAAAAACAAGCAGAGATCCTATCATTCGAAAAACATTTCCTAGAAACCGTACAAGGTCTATTCAAGAAATAAAATGTATTTTTTATCGTAAAATGGAACAGGCTTCAGCAAGCGATGTGAAATATTAGAGAGAACGGTATTAGAATATTAAGCATTGCAAACATAGGGCAAATTGGATTTTTTTGTTGGAGCTCCCCTAATAAATAATTTTAAGGTTTGTTTAGGCATGTTTTTTTTTTTATTATTACATTTTTATTTTATTTATAATCAAACCGATTTTGGTACTGTTATTGCTGATTTCAATGACTTTTTGGGCGGGCATTATATACTTCTTGTTATTATATTATATTATTTTTATTTATATTATTTTTCTTATGGTTTCCGAGTTTTTTGATGTTTAATGAAATTTTGGAATATCTTTGATTAATTAAAAAGCTAACAGACTTAAAATAATAATAATAATTTGTACAAGTATATAAAAAAGACGAATTTTTTGATGCCCTTTGATTATTTGCCCTCCAATAATCAAAAGGTATAAAAAAATTAATCTTTTTTATATTATTATTATCGTTATTGTTATTATTATTTTTTTAACTTTTAATGAAACATGTATGGATGAATATCTGAAATAAATGAATTGAATTGAAAAATTATATCCATTAATAGAAATTGAGCCCTACCTAGCTCATATTCTTTTCGATAAACATTTCATCGGGATTTCGAGTAAAAAACTTAGAAATAATTTAATGGACTGTTCCGAAGTCATCATCGTCTGCCTACCCTTTTTCCCAACTATGTTGAGGTCGGCTTCCAGTCTAACCGGAAACAGCTGAATACCAGTATTTTATATGAAACGTCTGCCTATTGGATATAACTGCCTATCCTAATATATATACCTATATATTACTGCCTCCACAACCCAGTTATTGAGTAATACGATACCCCTTGATAAGACTGGTTGTCAGACTTCCGAGCAAGTAAAACTACCCACAAACTAAAATATAACGTCGAAAAATTCATGTGCATCGCTGTCAACTGGTAATGTACCCAAGAGACTGGTGGCATTGCCACGTTGTATGACAAGGCCTCTGCCCAAAGTAAAAGCCAAACATTTATTAAACTGTATTTAGTGGAGCGCCGTAAGATTTATACCTCGGAATCCAGGGCCAGTCAATGAATCTTGATATAAATTTTTGAAATGTGTTTTTGACAGCATATAGAAAAATGTAAAAAAAAATATTTTGCCCGATCTCAATTTTTTAATTATTATAATAAATAATTATTAATTTTTCGGAGTTTTCTTTTATTTTTATTGTTTTAAAGTAATTTAATTTGTAAATCATAGAAGAAAATAGAGGTTATAATATGAACCTCAATTGTGAATTGAAACAAATTTTTTAAGGCGATTTTAAATTTAAATTTCGGGTTAAGGTATTCAAATAAATACAAATCATCCACAGGTACACATCTTGTACTGATCCATTTGTTTACATTTACATCAAATACTTTTGGAACTATAAGTATCAAAATTCATCAGCATTCCCAAATTATTCCATGTTTTACCATAAACATGCATCTCACTTATTAAGATAACTTCTTCATTCAAATCTTTGTCTTCATTGTCTTTATCAGCAGTTCTCTTTTGTTTTATCACGTCAAAAGAGGGTGTATCGCGTTCATTCCCCATAATATTCTTGTCTTAACTTGTTTGAACTGGTAAACTATTGTTTCTTATACTCGATAAGTCTTGGATACATATTCATGAGACATAAAGAAGGGAAAGTACAAGACTTGGATGTCACTAAACTTATAAGTTAGTTTTTCGCAGCTTCTAGAGGGTTGACTTTTAAATTGGTAAGTTGTTTCTGAATGTTAGGTCGTATACAGCATGTATCACACCTGTACAGTATCTATTTACTCTAGGGGAGGACACACGACTTAATTGTTGTTATTATTGTTTGTTACAAAAGTATTTATTTTTTTAATGTTTTTTTTTTATTTTTTTTATGGCAATTGAGCCGATGTCTTTTTTAATGTTGTTGTTTTGTTGCCATCTGCCAGTGTCGCGGGGGCATCGCGGATTTTTCACCTCCCATAGCCAAAATAGCTTCCCTTAAGAATGGTTGCCGAAAAACGGTAGGAGCGCAGGCACACCGATACGGACAGCCAGGTGGGATGGACGATCCACAGAAGATCGCGGGGGAGACCTGGATGAGATTCGCACAGACCAGGGAAGTATGGCACAAAAGGGAGAAGGCCTATACAGTGACTGGAACAAGGCTGCCAAAGATGATGATGATGATGATGGATACGAAAGTAGAACGTCCCATTACCTTCAAGGTTAACACAACACTGTTAACAAAGCTGTATATTATTACATAATAATGTAGCTCCCTCATTAGCGCAAAGTCTTTGATCACGACGTGTCAAAAGCCGCACAGTTCCTAAAATAACTATCAGATATTAATTTAATTTCCATACCGTCAGCAGGGCTGTCGTCGCGACCTCTGATCAAAGGAATCTCCATATCTAAATAATTATAATACGGCCGACCCTGGATTATCAATTCCATATTTTACCTGTGAGAGATTTAAATTTTAATCAAAACGACCTTTATATTCTGGTTCAATTAAAGGTGACCTCGCTTGAGGTTAAAACTGTTCAAGTTATGATTTAATCAAGAGTTCTTCGTAAAGGTTTTGTGAAAGTTACAAATTGTTGTTATGTCTTTTGTTTTGGCTTTTATCGCCTTTTAAAACGTCATTAATGTTTCTGAAACTACAAATAAATATAAAAGACTACAGAAAAAACGATACCTACTAAACACAGTTTGTTTCTATGTCAGAATTATTTGTTATAGGTTTACTACGTTGTGGCTATGTAATAACAGCCGCATGGGGTCGATCGATCAGGTTAAGCTACGTTGTTAGTGGATGGGTGACCATATTTACATAGTAAGGCCCCTCCGTGCCTCGAAAAGCATGCTAAGCCGTTGATCCCGACTGTCACTCGTGGATCTTTGATTTATTTATTTATTGACACACCAACGACTTATTCACTAAATCATTACATTAATTGTGCTATAATTCAAAAGTTTGCGGTGAATTCGTCACTTATAGGTGTGCACAGCACTTATGTAATCAATAATTAAAAAAAAATAGATGATATAAATTAAATTAAATAAAATTGATAATTTAATTCACAATAACATTAAATTAAATTAAGTTAAATTAAAATACAATAGAATTCATTGACATCAGTTAAATTGGAATTGCGAAAACAATTATAAATTAGAAAATTAAAAACAACAATAACAAATAAGTTAGGTCACATTACATTATTTACAATTAGAATAGATTAATAAAATTAAGAGTAAAATTTAAAAATTAAAATGAAGTAAAATTTAAAAATAAAATAAAATCATTGATAGTCATTACCGGTCGTCAGGAGCCCAAAAGTCTGACAACCAGTCTTACCAAGGGGTATAGTATCGTAACTAGGTTGCGGCGGTCAGATAGGGAGTCACTCCATGTAAAATACTGGTACTCAGCTGCATCTGGTTAGACTGGAAACCAAACCTAACATAGTTGGGAAAAGATTAGGCAGGTGATGAACTGTTAAACATACACACGATTCCGTTTGTAACTCGAATAATGTCAATACTCTTAAAGCTAATATAGTTGGAAGTTTTCCTCAAACCACGAGAGAATACAGGCGTTATGATACTGCATATTAATTTTGAACGGCAGTATCTTCCATGCCAATAATGGTACGATCACTTTCATGAATAGAGCTCTTTGAAGTTTGCGATACGGCTTATAAACTCCAACAAGTTCATATGAAGAGGAGCTTCTGTCAAGGAATATTTAATATGAACTAAGATTTTTAGGAACATAATTAAGTTTTGTCTTAGTGTTTATGCATATTTCTTAAAGCAAGAATTAAAGGTGTAAGAAGGGACAACTAAAAAAACACTTTTAGGAAGATGAAACAAACAAGGGTTTTTTGAAGATTCATACATAATATAGGTAATAGTCTAAGATACGTAGAGGAACAACCTTCGCCGATCGAGCAACCGGACGAAATGTGTTTTTTATGTAATAAAATATGCTAATGAAAGTAACGACGAAAAATATTTTTGACAGGATTTCATCAGGCAACCCTGATGAAATCCTGTCAAAAATATTTTTAATTAATAATGTAAGAGATAATCCTGATTGTTGACAGGTTTTTCATAGGCAACCTTATACCATCGTATTCGCAAAAAAATAATCTTCATTTTGACATATATTTTATTTGGGTACTCGATCGGTGAAGGTAACATTTTCGTTCTCATGTTTAAACTAAGCAACCCTACAGCCTTGACAAGAAAAAGGTAGACAACTCTATGTTTGCATATTCTATAGAGTTCATACTTTCGATTAGCGTTAAATTTTTTTGGTTTCTCCATCGGTGAAGGTATCGAAAAAAACTACTTAAAAATGTCCTTGACAGGAGTTCATTAGGCAACCCATCACCGTTACTTTCGTTAACATATTTTATTCCGTAAAAAAACACATTTCGTCCGGTTACTCGATCGGTGAAGTCCGTTCTTATATGGATCCTGTACCTACTATAACATCACGCGAAGTGTTGAGCAGAGGTAAATTGTAGATTCAATTCTTGCTAAACACCCAGGCTGACAATAGTGGATTTTATATTTAAATGTCAAGCGATGTAGTCGAGATGGGTATCAGAGGGAGGGATTTTCGAGCAGTTTTACATCCAGCAGTAAGATAATAAAAACCTGAAGTAGTCATACAAGAGGCAGTCAATTTGATTACATTCTTTACCCAAAACACACCAGCCAGAACT
The DNA here is from genome assembly GCA_949629135.1 of Eremobia ochroleuca. Lineage (NCBI taxonomy): Eukaryota > Metazoa > Arthropoda > Insecta > Lepidoptera > Noctuidae > Eremobia > Eremobia ochroleuca. Next base: position 14,883,430 of record OX451398.1, read on the forward strand.
CCCTAAAAACAAAGCAGTCAATTTAAACCAGCAGTCAATATATCACTGAATACCAGTTAATATCGCTGGCACTAGCCACTGTTGGCCAATCACAGTACAGGCTTTACGTGCAAAACCTAAATTTATCGCGTAAAGTACGAGTGATTGGCTGGCGGAGCGATATATTGGTGGCGCCAGTAATTGAATGGCTGCCCGCTGGGATTTAAATTGATTTTCTTCGTTGTTTTTAGTTTTCTCCCTTTTTGTTTTTGTCATGTTATAGCGGTTCTGTTGGTTCTATTTTTAGGAGTGGTGAAAATTACTGCGGGACAGGGTTTAATAAGATTTTCTCATCACTGGTTGCACCTTCAATTTCCACCAAAAACAATCACCACTCACTTCCATACTCACGCCTTCAATTTCTATAAAAGAAAGAAAGAAGTATTGTATCTATATTGAGACTCGCAAAGGAAGATCAGAAACGAAGCTAAACGCAACCAAAAATCTGCCGAGCTTTTTCCCCAAGTATGTTGGGGTCAGCTTCCAATCTAACCAGATGCAGCTGAATACCAGTATTTTACATGGAGCGACTGCTTATCTGACGTTCACAACCCAGTTATCGGGTAACACAATACCCCTTGCTAAGACTGTTAAACTTTTGGGCTTCTGGCTACCTATAACGACTGTCTAAGATCTACGGATGACAGCCGGGATCGACGGCTTAACGTGCTTTCTGAGGCACGGAGGTGTATATCATGTGCTGAATTCATGGTTACAGTTGGCGCGTCGTTGTCTCTGCCACCCTGTATACGTCGAATAGGCGCTGATACGTCGCCAATGCGCTATTGCGTGGCGTAGATACCGCTTTTTGTACGCAAGACGCAAGAGTTCACCACCCTAACTTCATTAAAGTCTAGACATTGTCTCCATCAGAACGTCGCGAGCGTGTTATTGCAATCACTTTGTGTTCCCCTAGCGGATACTCATACTCTATGAAATTAGATCTTCCTTTATTGGTTACATTATTTTCAGATTTTATGGCAGTAATATCTAGCTTTTTTTAGGGCGCATTCCACCAATCTTTTATATTATAATATATAATATTATATATATTATAATTTTTGACAGTTTTCCTTGCTAGAGGTGTCAGATATCAATTTTATTCCGAGGATAAAAGATATCTGACTTTGGTGAAATCACCCCTTGGTCTAGTAAAATTTTAGGGTACTCAGTTAACTGGAGTTAATATTTTTGATGGTTGCGACTTCTTCGTCTTCTTAGCATGTCGATGGCAATATAAATGGACTCGGCTCAGAATTTGGCTACGTGTTTGGCGCCATCACTAGCGTCCATTAATTCCTTATAATAGACGACAGGACACGCAGAACACGATATAAAGTGTCCCATCGTTTGCAAATGTTAGTCAGACATACAAATTAAACAACAGATTGTAATAATGTTAGCCGTTAGGACTCCGGCACACATAGGATTTGGAACCTAATTTTCTAAAATTGTGACTAACATACATAGCTTAACAGCAGGCATCTAACTATTATTGCCAACCTGTGTTATCCCGCAGCTGAGCCCAGTTTTAGCAGACTTTTCGGAACAGCATATAGGCCTAATCTGAACAATATGTAATCTGCAAAGTAACTTCGATCAACTCATTCCATTACATATTTTGCAAACGATCGTTAAAATTACCCGTTTTGCACTATAGCCGGTCGATTCTATAAAAATCTCACCGTGAAATCATAAGTTAAGTGAGCACTTAATAGTGTTAATCCCTAGCGAATGATAGCTCACTCCACGCTCACTTCACCCAAGCTTTCACGGTGAGATGGTTACAGAATCGCACGGCTGGTCATGCCAAAAATGTAACCTAGCGAAATATTTGTCCAAAAACACAATTCAATTTAGATGTTATTACACTGGCCGCGAGTGTACGTACAATTCAACATGGCCGAACAGAATTACGCTCGATAACGAGTGTCAATATTAGCAGTGCTATTTAATAATCTCGTGACAGCTAAACTTGTTACGTGATATTAATTATGTTTTGTGCACAATGTAGTTGATATTAATTAAAAGTTTGTTTTAGTGGTTTTCACACAATAAACGCGGGTTTTCAATTATACGATACCTAATTGTTATGTTAAATTATAACTGATACTTAGTTTTCGTTATGGATAAATTATAATAAGCTTGTTTCAATTTTAAAAAACCTTTGCAAATATTCCGTTTGTTTTCCATTTCCATTATTCCTTTATCCACAAGTTTAGGTATTATTTGATTACTATTGTATTATCTGGTCTTACCAAGGAATATCGTGTTGCCCAGTATTTGGGCTGAAGAAGTCGCAAAGGCAGGCGTTCCATGTAAAAAAAAATACTGGTATTCAGCTGCAGCCGATTAGACTGAAAGCCGACCCCAACATAGGTGGGGAAAATTTAGGCAGATTGATCTATTGAATACTATCTACATACCTACCTTGTTTTCCAAGGTAGTTTAAGTGCTAAGAAAATAACAAGTTTTTTCCTATAAAGGTCACCTTACACAACATTTACCACGAAATCTTTTTAATTCTCAGAGTTGGCACAGACTTCTGGTGAAATAATCTTTTAAAAAGTTTCTCCTGTCTTTTTATAACAAAGTTGGTTATTGGAAGGTCTTACGAAAGATACAATTATTAGATAGTGCTTCATACTTTAACTTATAATATCGTAAAAACGTCTGGAAGTCAAGTAGGTAACTGAACTTATTCGTAAGTTTATGAGCACTTAGCCTTTTTAGAAACTGCTTAAACATTTTAGATTTTTTTTTTTATAACGATAAAATGTTAAGAAGAAGAAAAAAGATTAGGCCAAACAAATTATAGTTCTACACTAAATACCCAACCATTTAACGTGGCGAAATAAATGGGTGTAATATAGGTGCATCTCTGTCTAACTAACCCTTCAGGATATACGATCGTTATGTTGTTTGTTATCAAATAGGGACTATAAGTACATAATCAACTGTAGTACAAACAACTATGTATCTATCATTTTAGTAGTCTACCTATGTCTATGTTTTACTTTGGATAGTATTTTTTTTATCGGACATTGGTCAAGGATACATAAAATAGTTTTAACTGTACTGAGCCGAGCTTAGATATTATTTAAAAATAAACTGTCAAAACAAATTGATAAAAACAAGCGTTAAAAACTGACAAAGCAATTCAAATACGAACAAAACAACACAGGCAAACACGTTCAAAAACATTCACCTATAAACTACGCACTAATAATAAATACTGCACAACTGACAGCGCACAACAAAGCTCATATTTCCAACTCAATAAAGTGAAACCAAAACACCAATCATAAACTAAAAACTGTAAAGGCTTATAAATCAACCAAAACTGCGTGCAAATTGGTATGAAAACATATTATTTATGTATACACAGCTTTATGATGGCACCGTAGTGGCAGGAAATTGGCAATTTCTCTGCGAAATGCCAGCGATGAGGCTGGACTGTGAATATTTATAGTTCAAAGTATAACAGCTAATTGCTGTTACAAAATTGTTAGGAAGGTGCTTTAAATTAATTCGTTGTCAAAGTGGAACGGCCTGGAGGTTCAAAACGGAGGCCCGTTTAGTGTTTCTTTTTTTTTTTTGTTTGAAACTACGTTTTCGTAGTTGGTATATGTACAGTTTCATGATTTTTCGTAGCGCAAGTGGGGAGAGTTAATTTAAAATGAGGCTGAGTTTACATGATAGAAAGAAGTGCACTAGTACTAAAATATTATGATTGCAAAAGTTTTGTAAAATATACTTTATAACACATTTGCTCGTAAAAGGTCTCTTACTGCACCAATTTCAATATCGTAATGTATATCATTACGTACTTGTGCGTAATTGTAATGTAAATCGCACGGTTTATCAAGATGCTCCGTCTAAAACGAACGATACTTTTTTAAATATTAGCAAAGAGTTTTTATGTCAGAAAAGTGGTCAACATTTTATGAATAAAATTAACTTTGGGAGATAAAATATTTTTTTATTTATTTCCTCACAAATGTGTTATAAAACGTCGTATGACATACGTGCGGTTTGATAATTACAGCCTCTGCTTTCTTATAGCCCTCACCTACGGCTCGGGCTAGCAATATCGCCTCAGCTGTAATTTTCAACTTACCGCACTTATATCATAATGTACTATTACTGTTACTTTCCGCGCTTAAAAGATAAATTATATTTTATTTCTGTAAATTGGTTTAAAAACCCGTGTACGCGTAATCAAGAAATACAGCCGTGCGATTCTTTAACCATCTCACCGTGAAAGCTTGGGTGAAGTGAGCGTGGAGTGAGCTGTCATTCGCTAGGGATTAACGCTATTAAGTGCTCACTTCACTTATGATTTCACGGTGAGATTTTTACAGAATGGACCGGCTGGTATTTTAAAACTAGATAGCCTCGGCTTGATAGCTCTTAGTGCCTACAAAGTAAATAGGTAGGTACCCTTGTAATAACATCAGTGTTTTTAAATAAATCTTCTTGTTTGTTTCCAGGAACAAAATATTTATATATTTCAAACAGGGATCTACTGAAGGACCTTTAATACACACCTCATCCGTGCGATTCTGTAACCATCTCACCGTGAAAGCTTGGATGAAGTGAGCGTGGAGTGAGCTGTCATTCGCTAGGGATTAACACTATTAAGTGCTCACCTCACTTATGATTTCACGGTGAGATTTTTACAGAATCGACCGGCTGTTCTAAGGATGGAAACCGAGTGCAGCCGTATTAGAAATGTCTATCTACCTACTTATAAATTTAGGTTTCATGGCGTCAGTCGATATAAAAATATACATCCCTCTTTACTTTCACCTTTCATCGAAGAAAGCTCTCGAGATACTTCATATTAAGTACGTATCGGAAAATATGTACATTTTTTTTAAACGAAGGTTTAAGGTGTGCTTGTATTGGATCTAATCTCTAAAAACCTTCATTTTGCGTTCCTAAAAATATTATTGAACACTCAAATATAATGATTGCGCCTCTTTTTGTGTACTTCAAATAATTCCTATTATGAGGTCCTAAAAATACAAAACTGCAACGAATTTGGAAGGAGCGCTCACTGGCCGCTGCTGCAGCACTGCTTTCTTCGCTCGCTCGGCTCGCGCACAATTGGTCACAGTCCTAACCTAACTCTTTTGGTCGGTCCAAAAGTGACCGTCATGAGAAGCACTAAATGTTTTAGAGGATCTCTTAAATATTTCCCTTTGAGATGTGCCAACACTACTTACATCAATAAGGATGGAGTGGCATTATTGGTTTTCTGGTAAACAAAGTCTTGTAACATTGTAACAAAGTAGGAACAGACTAAGCAACATGACATAAAAAGGATTCATGGATATTGAGCAAAGTATCAACTGCGATATAACGTTGGAGAAGACACAGCTGCAACTGTAGTTAAAATTTACTTTAGTTAGAAGCCCTGTTAAAATTAAATAACAATACGGGTTTTTAAACAGGAAATAACTATTTATTGAAATATCGGTGGGCCGTGGGTGCCTGAGGATGGACTGTGCTACCGAGGCCGGCCTAAGAAGAGGTGGGGAGATGACCTAGACGTGTACTGCAAGGGTTGGATCGAGGTGGCTCTAGAAAGGGATGCCTGGATGGATTTGGGGAAGGCCCTTGCTCGCCAGTGGGATAGTGTAGGCTAACTAAAAAGAAGTATTGTAAACGCGAAGATTTTTAAACGATAGGTTTTGGCCCACTGCGGATTCATGATTCCACATATTTTTACTCTGTCTCTGTTGTACCCTTCACTGATAAATTATTCAGTAAAATTGTGTAGTACTCCCTTGACGTCTCTATATGAAGTTAGACGCGCGAGTCCCACATAATTGGCACGTGATAAGCCTGACAATACGAGAGGATCATTAGTGGTATATTATTTACATCACATCACGTCTCTTCGTGTACATGATAAATGTATGTGCATATTTCGGGTTCATGAACTCGACATGTAAAAATAAAAAGCTTATGGCCCTTCAGTCGAGTTTAGGAGGGCACTTAGAAAATGTCCACCGCAAAAATATAACATCATACCTGTAATTCCCAAACGGTTAGCCAGAGGTGTATCTACAACGTGTAACGTTAAATGCGCAAAACCTGAAAATAGTTTGATCAGAATAACGAGCAGAATTAATTGAACCACTTTTTAATATAGATCACATTTTTCAAAAAATCTTCAATAAAAACATTGCCGTGTCTATTTATTAATAGGTCAAGCAAGCCAATGTCAGCGCGGCGCAGCGGACCGGTAAAGCGTCCCTCGATAAAGCGTCGTCGCAGACGCATGAAACGATCAGAATGGCCAGTAAAACTAAAACAGCACATAAAACCTTTACAATTTTTTGAATGACTTATTTTCTCTGTGAAATAGGTCAATTGAATTAAAAATCAGTTGGGGTGTCTGAGGTTTTGCGCACTACAAGTTATTAGGTTGTCTCATAAATTATTGCCAGTTAAGAAACAAATTATTATTAATATTTTTTTATTAATTAAAAATACATTTAATCAATTATACAGCGTGTAACGGAAAGGGGGTATCAACCCTGAAGGAGGTGAATGTGCTCATGAAACTCAACAACTTTCCCCAAAGAACATAGGTCGAAATATGAAAAAAAAATTTGGCCCTCCCATAGTAAAACAATCAGCTGGTAGTCAGTTTTGTAAGGGAGGGCCAAATTTTTTTTTCATATTTCGACCTATGTTCTTTGGGGAAAGTTGTTGAGTTTCATAAGCACATTCACCTCCTTCAGGGTTGATACCCCCCTTCCGTTACACGCTGTATAGTCTCCCTCGTTATCAACAACAGTCAGCCATCATCATCATCTGCCTAGCCTTTTCCCAAACACGTTGGGGTCGGCTTCCAGTCTAACCGGATGCAACTGAATACCAGTATTTTACATGCAGTCAACAGTCAACCATCTACTGGGCAAAATTTGAATACCCTTCTCCCAAAATGAGGCAGGCTGGGACTCGAAAAAAATTTCAGTTCAATTTTAATACTTCCAGAATTTTCGATTTTTTTTCGCATTTTGTTGATCTTCGCAGCTTATATCACCGGTGTCAAAACGCTTGTACCAGGAACCGAGTCCGATCGCTAGTAGTACCCGGTCCAAATGCAGTGTTAATCTTTTTAGCCGTTTCTGTTGAAGAGACTTTAAGTCGATGCTCATATAGCATAATAGCTCGCAGTTGACGCTGATCCATTTTCACTAAAGACTAATTATTGCGTTGCGTCCGCGCCTATTTATACCCTCACCATAAAAGATACACATCCTTACTAGAAATATCTAGATCTTTCTTGAATTCGCTTTAGTTTAAGTACGAGAAAATTCGTGAAAAATAAAATATGGCAAGAACTTATGAGACAACCTAATATAATAACAAAAAAGAGAAAATAATTATTACTGATTAACTATGTATAGTAAAAGGAAATAAAAAAGAAATATATCACGTAAGATATTGCTAACAAAACCACTGCATTATACAACTTTATTCAGCTGAGATTTTGCGCAAGACGACATAACAAGACGCAGAACAGATATTTTTTTTGTCATACCGTAGAATATTCTATTATGAGAGTATCATAAAACTTTTTGCGCAGTACCTCATGCATAGTGCAGTGACTATGAGCCGCAGTATTCGCGGTATCCGCCATATCCGCTGGTTGGACGTGAGCCTCATACACAATGCGGATCATCAGCGTTATGTGTCCGAATCATAATCCCTTTATGTGGGTCAGTCGTGTGGACGCCGTTAGTGACGTAAATGTTTTAGTGTTATTGTTATTTGTTTTTATTATCTTGTTTCTTTATTTATATGACTGTGTCGAGTAACCTTTTATTTCTTTGACCTCTTGGGTACGCATAGATTGGCTCAAATTTTACGTCAAAAACCTCTTATTGTAGTAGATATTAGTAGTTTATTATAGATTCAAATAAAGCTAAGCTTTGCAATTGAAAACGTTCCCAAATATCACCTTTCCTAATCCAATGAATTCGGTTTGAGATTTATTCGGAACAACAAAAACTTTTATTTAATATTTCCACCGAAAAATATTCTTTCTAACGGCAAAAAACGTATCCCACGCACTCTATGAAACACTATCAATTGGAGCGTGAGACGCATTCACAATTCGGATCATCGTCTATTATATCCGCGTATCCGAATACCCGAATATCTGAGTAAATAGGTCGCGACTTTGGGTCACCGTTTTTGGCTGCATTGCGGTGGTGCCAGACTATTGGCAGAGTGCTACTGTTTAGCGAATGAGAAACTCATCTAGGTAATAGCTGGTCTTGTTTTACTTATTAGATTAAAGACGAGACGCGAGCAATGTCGTTCGCTTTTATTGCAGGTACGCTAAAGATGCATGAGACATTTTGCATGTGGTTCAGTTCAGACTATATATTTAGTGGAAAGTGTTGAACAAGAACTTCGGTGTCTGATAGGTACTTGATGAAAAGCTTGATTAAGATCCACTGGGCGAGGCTTGGTACCTATACCAAAAAAAATGGTTCCATGTTTACGCTTATAATGAGTAGAATGGTGTGGTATACAGAAATAAATAATATCGACAATTTGTGAAGGCAAATACGACAAAATAATATTCTAACTCATCATCATGTGTTTCCGTATAAAATATGTAGTCGACATGAAACGCTACGATTATTGCGGCATTAGCACTAAATAATACAGCATGGTATGGAGGTCACGGAAGTAGATTTCAAACTAGTGCTGGACTAATGTCGAACGTGATGAGAAAACTAAACGCCAATAATACTGGCAACATTCGGCTCGGCGTGAGCTGGCAACACCGTTGAAAACTAAGGTTACATTCAGTGCAGAGTAGGGATTTAACAAGCCAACGGTAGTTGGATTTCGCATATAAACTGAAGATACGTGGAATGGTGGATCGATTACATTCACTAAAACGAAATTAGAAACTAAACCCGGATTTGCCGAGCTTCCGAGTACAATTTCCGAGTAGACGTGCGTTTTAACAAAGGGTGGCTTTTGTTTAAATAATGTTTTGAGACTGCTTTTGTTTCTATTCTGTTAGCTTAATTGGGCGTTGCGCAATCTCTTGCAGGGATTTGGTGTCGATTGAAGATAATGGGAACAATACTATTGACTGTAATGCAACGTGATATTTTTTTGTTATTTTGAAAAGCTTTCTGCAAATAGTCTGTGAAGCCACATATAGTCAAAAAAAAAAAAAAGCTGAAGAGTTTGTTTGAACGCTCTAATCTCTGAAACTCCCAGTCGAATTAAAAATATCAGCCGGTCGATTCTGGAAAAATCTCACCATGATAACTAAGGTGAAGTGAGCTGTGAGTCATGCTGATGCTAGGGATTGACACTATTGACGACTCGCTCCACGCTCACTTCACCCAAGTTTTCACGGTAAGATGTTTACAGAATCGCACGGCTGTTTGCATTTGATAGCCCAGTTCTTGAGGAAGACTATATCTAGGCTATTTAATATCACGTCAGGACTCTTAGAAGCTGTAGTGTGCAGCACGCCTAACCCTATATAAGTGTAACTGCACACATATTAATGTTCATTATTATATCGATATAATAATGAACATTAATATGTGTGCAGTTAGCAAAAAGAAAAACAGTCGGAAAAACGCTAAGCGAAAACGAATGTAAGGGTGCGTTTCCACAGAAGCGGAGCTGGGCGGAGCGGAGCGGAGACGTGTAGGAATCGTCCAATCACAGACAAGACGAGTGACGCGATGAGGATTTCAACCATTGTGATTAGTCGATTCCTGCACGTCTCAGCTCCGCTTCGCCTAGCTCCGCTTCTGTGGAAACGCACCCTAAGTAGGTATAGCGCGGGCGGGCGATGCGATGCCACGGGGTGGGTCGGGGGAACAAGAAATTTTACGCGGACGAAGTCGCGGGCAGACGCTAGTAACCGCAAACTACAATATAAAAAACCGGCCAAGTGCGTGTCGGACCACGCACAATGAAGGCTTCCATAGTTGGAATGAATTTATCCCAAGAACAACCTTAACACTGTAGTTGAAAATCATGTTCTCCCACACATTGCAACTGCAAATGTAAGTTGGTCGACTATTACTCATAAGCTGGTAAAGCCTTCTTAGCTGTGATAGTTTTCCTTTTAACTTCGTTATATAGACGAGGAAAAAAACATCCCCACTTTACGTGTACAGAAGGGAAATTTTATTTTTTATTTTACCACTTTGTCGGTGTGATTAATATGTATATCCACGCCAAATTATAGCTTTCTAAGCAAAGCTGCGGACGGACAGACGGACATGGCGAAGTTATAAGGGTTCGTTGTTGACCACGGAACCCTAAAAACTGTAATCTTTATCAACACAATCCATCAAATTAAATCTGTTAAATTCCGAAAACAAGTACGTGATTTATACAAACCACAAATAGGAGAGTTCCATTATATTTTAATATTCACGTTTTCATATGGCTTATTTTCGGAGCAAATACTCTCGGGGCGAGGATTTTAACAGGCGTTATATTCGCAAAATAAATATTCGACCGACATCAGGTGCTTGTCAAAGTGTCATCGCCACACGTATCGCACGTATGAAACGTATCAGCGTATCTGACAATACTCCGCGTATAGATACGCATTTGAGCGTATCGCTTTTGTTGGGCTATAATATAGAAGCCAATGCTTGTAGTATAATATTTTCAAAGGATTCAAAAAGGTCATATGGTGATGTTTGAGTTAATTATTTGCAGACCAGTCATGCTTTGATTGATTTCCATCAAGTTAAAGGACATCATTCATTTCGTACACAAAAAAAAGTGCCGGGCAGAAAAAAAAATGTACTGCTGTCTTATGGGAAATGACACCTTGAGCATTTTTTACTATTACAACGAAAGTCTGCCATAAACCCCCTGGCTGCTAGTCGTGATTGAAAATGCCAAAATCATATTTTAATAACAATTTTATAGTTAAAACACGTTCAGGATGTAAAATTCAATTAAGTGTTGTTATTTTTTAAATGTTATGCTTCAAAGTGGTAATAGCAAAAAATGCTCACGATGTTATTTCCCATAAGAAAATAGTACTTTAATTTTTGACACTTGAATGAGGGCATCATTCAAGTGTCAAAAATTAAAGTACTATTAATTAATTTAATTAAAAGGACGGTGCAGGTAACCTCAAACAGCGCGAATATAACAACCTTATTGGAAGCTATGTGTTTGAGCCATTTGGAGTTGAGACACCGTGGGATCCGAGTGCTCATCGAGTATTTTGGGACATCGGCAAGCGGTTGGTCGACTCTTCGCGTGACCAGAGGGCTGGCCTATTTTCAGGTCAAAGTTGCCAGCCTTTAGGGCAATTTTCCCACTGACAGCGATGCCGACGTATTTTTTTGATGACCAAGGAGCTTTTTTTTAATTTCATTATATACTTGTACATATGTAATAAGAAGACAATTATTTTGTTATTATTTATGCAGAGTTAAATAATACTAATTTGTAACAGGACTATAATTAGGTACAACAAAAGATACAATTTATTTATTTATTAAGGCACATCAACAACACAAACACAAATATTTACAAATAACAGAGACATGGACTAGTGTTTACGTCAATTACAGACGTGCACAGCATTCACAACAAAAGAGAAGAAAAAAAACAGCATTCACGTTACTAAATAAAAAACAACAACAATAATAAAAGAAAACAAAAGAACAACAACTCTAGCTAAAATCTCGGTAGTAAATAGAATACCCTCATTGACTTAACATTGAAATATTGAAATAATGCAAAATAATATAAATAGTCAATGTTCAATTGACCAATTATATTATTTTACATTATTTGTATTACATTGTTTGTTATGTTGACTTCAGTACCACATTATTTCTCAACACCACACTTCTACAATACCACATTATTTCTGTTTCTCTCTATATCTGTATCTTGCAAGCTATATAGTACATTAAACCGCTATTACCTACTCAACAGCTTTCCAGATCCCTCAGAATCTCACAAGAAAGGGGTGTTACCTTCAGTACAAGTAAATGAGGCAAGCGCGAGTGATGAGTGCTTTCATCTTATTACAGTCTGCAGTCAGATTACATTATCGCCGCGCGGGTGGGCGTGTGTAATACCATGTTAGGTACATTATCGTGGAGGTTCATTGGACTTAAGTATCTTGGTGTACCTACATGAAGAGACGGGATGTAGATATGATAAAAATATCACCATAAGTAAGGGAAGTGGTTGAAAATGGTTTTTTGGAAACGAATTCAGGGGCGGCTCCTTCTTTTGGCCAAATTAGCACTGTTTTCAACGCCGCAATCCTGCCAGTCTTCTAGTCATTACTGGATTAAAGAGAGAGTGAATACTTTCGTGCATATTTTTTTTTTATTTATATTTACTATTGCACCGATTGGTTGTATCACTGTCACAAAAATCCAAAATATCGGTGTCAAATCGATCGATCGAAAATAAAGACTGAAATCAACTAACATTTCTAGTAGGTATTTCAGCGGGCAACAAGCAACATCACGCCATGTACACACATCAACACGGTCTAGGGATATTTCATACTCAATTAAATAACTCGAAAAGTACTGGCCGCATTGGAATCTTTTATACACCGATTTGTTTGTAATTTATCTCAGACTAATTCCAAATTCAAATTTTTGAAAATTCTTTTGTTTCGGGTGGCATAAAAATGTCTTGATGTGTAAGAGAGGGAATTTGCATTTGTGCGAAATTTAGAAAACAATACGAATTACGTTTAGTTACAATTTTTTTTCATTTTTAAACGAAAGATAAAGTTAAAATTGAGGTATTGTAGCCATGCAACGCCGACATTTGACGAGGGCGGAGATGTTACGAGCTGTGGGAATGCTGGAAGCTGGGTCTGTTCAGCGTAATGTTGCTGAGGCCATAGGGACCCACCAAAATGTAATTTCAAGATTGTGGACACGCTATCGTGCCACAGGTGAAGTAGCGGAGAGGTACCGGGGGCCAAGTCGCATCACTACCCCCAGACAAGACCGATTTTTGCAAATTACTGCGCGAGCTCAACCAAATGCAAGGGCGACTCAATTGGTCCAAAGGCTGCGAGTGGAACACCAAGTGCTTGTGAGTGACCAAACTGTAAGAAGGTGACTGCATGAAAGCAATCTACGCTCTCGTAGACCACTCCAGGTCCCACCTTTACGGAGAGGCAATCGTGGACGACGATTAGAATGGGTTCGGAACCACGTGGACTGGGGCCGTGAGCAATGGTCCAATGTGCTGTTCACGGATGAATCCAGGTTCGACTTCCATCCAGATTCAAGAAGGACGCGTGTTTGGCGAGTTCCTGGACGATGGAGCCGTCTCCAGAACCCTCAGGAAGTTCACCCATACCAAGGAGGAACAATTATGGTTTGGGCAGGAATTCGTCTTGGAGGACGGACGGATCTCGTTTGGGTGCGGGGCAATATGACGGCAGAACGATACGTCCAACAGGTGCTGGGGCCCGTAATCTTGCCCCACAGAACACAAATGGGGCAAGATTTTCTGCTCATGCACGACAATGCCCGGGCACACACGGCAAGAACGGTAGCAGCTTGGTTACATACATGGGACAATATTCCGCAGCAAGACATTGACAACCTTGTTCTGAGCATGCCGAATCGTTGCCGATGTGTTATGAACATCATGGGCGCTTTCTCAGACTACTAACTTCAAGTTTATAAACACAAATTAAATGATTTTTCTATTTTTTTCAGTTTTTACTCACAAATTAAAAGTTAATTCATATACGGTTTCCGTCTATGCTTCATTTTTTTTCCATAAAATCCAGAAATTTTAATGTAAGTACCTTACCCATTATTAAAACATGGTAGAATATTAAATAACGTATCTTTTAAATATATACATGTCATATAAATAATTAATACATTGATAGTAATTCGCTTTTTTAAAAATATCCCTAGACCGTGTTGATGTTTGTATATATACAAAACTTGTCAGCAAAGCTACCCAATAGCTATAGGTACTCATATTTGCTTGAGCTAATAACGGTAATCCTGACGAAGCGTACCTAGACCTAGGGATACACCACACGACAAATAGACCGTTCACCCGTCTAGACGATATTTGTCATAGTGTGACGTTTTGTGGGTGTAGTCAAGTGAGGAAGTGAGGAGTATGCCAGGAATATGGATAGCAGAATCATATATCAAATGTGACTACCCGTGAACCTGCAAACAGCGTTGTGGTTCTAGGCTTGTCTCGAGAATACAGTGAGCGTTTGTTTGGGTGTTTGTATGATAAACAAATGAATGTGTATGGCAAGCACACACACATACATACACATATGTACACCATCGGTGGCTTGTAATGTGCTAGGCGTTTCACGCCTTGGTGACAGTCAGGTTTACTTTTGTGGCTTCGTTCACGATGCTACTTTGTCTTTTTCCAGAGATTCACTGAGTCATAAAAATCTCCAAGTGTCTAAGTTGATGATATTTAACACAACAATGATATTTAACACTGTTGGACATGTGACCATGTTTCTGAGCAAAGACAACAAGTTAGTAACAAGAACAAGTCTTTATGTTTGCAAGTAATAAGTAACTACAAAGAAAATCGGTTAATACAGCTTTTAGCTTTTAGGAACACCTTGAACAGATATAAACAACACTACCATTTAAAATACCTTTCTCCAAAATTATGCACCGCGCAAAATACATATTACCAAAAAGTACAAACTTTTCCAACCCCACAAGAACTTCGACTCAAAACCCCATTAAAATAAAATTTACAACTGCGGGTGCAATTAAACGAGTCGGTTATTTACCCATAATCTGTTTATCGGTGATTCATTGCAGTGGTGTCACCAGCAGAGGGGGGACGGTGATCAATACCAGTTGTCTAGACTATGGCTATGAATCACGGATTGTACCTGGTACTTGTGGAGGGTAGTCATAAGTAATGCAACGGGTATGGGGTTCTGTAATGGGTTCGTGAGGGGTAATTAGAACCAGCTGGTTGCATGTTTTAGATATTGTGACTTCCGAGCGCACTATTGAGTTGTCTTGTATTGAACTCGAGCGATACGTTATAATTGCGTACTTACGTTGTAATTTGCGTTTATTGACATTCCTCCGGGAATTTTATTCTTTTCGAATCGGTAATAGAGTAATTCACTCAATACGTTAAAATCAAGTAGTAAAAGTATTAATTTATGTGGAGATTTTAATATTAATATGTAGTTTACATCTAAACTACATATTAATATTAAAATCTACTATTCAATCTTTACTTTATACTAAAATTATCTGGTGTTAGAAAAATCACTCCTAAATAGAGTACTATTTAGGAGTGATTTTTCCAATAAATAAAACCAATTTTAGACAGTTCTTCCATATAAAATCTGTCAACGTCAATTTTATTCCACGAATAAAAATTATCTGGGCAACGTTTTGATCGGCACGGTATCGAAGCGCGGCGCGGCAGGCGGCCCGCGCGCGCCTCGGCCCCCGAAAAATCAGCCCTAAATAAGACTTCCCAACCTGTTTTTTGAACCTACTAGTATTTAAATTAGTACTATTCAACTTATTTTTGTTTTGTTTGTAATGATGTTTTTGTGCAATGCAATAGTGCAATGTTCTTTTAATTCGGCGAAGGTTCAGAATGTGAATTAAGTAAATCGCATGACAAAATGCATTCAATTATTTATGTAGGTCTTAATTCATTACAGTAACTTTGTGATGGTGAAACATTTGAGACTAACTTCTTGCTTCATTTACCAAAGTATATATATTCGTAACTACCGTTTATGTAAGCATATTCTTATCATTTTAAAGTACACAACAAAACCGAATACGCTTACAAGGCTGACGTTTACTGTACGCGTAATCGCTCTATTCTCAGCAACATTTGCTCGTTAAGCGACGAGCCAACGCTTCTTCCAAGCGATTTGTATTTGAACAGTGTATGTAGTTAATAGCTTAATATCTGTAATGTGCTCGCTTAGCTGAAGTTATCTTTATTTAAGAAACCCGCTTCGTACGGAATTTAAGCACATCACTGGGTGTAAGAAAAAACTAATATTCATGATCGTTTTCGTTTATTCTTGTGTAGGTAGGTACTTCTGCCCACGATTTCGTACACGTGAAATTTCTGGTTTTAACATAAAATATATTCCATAACACTTGGCAATATTGCACTCTAATTGCGTAACACATTTTCAATCACAATATACCTAAATCATTTTGAAGGATATTGCTAATGCATTGCTGCATATGTACGAAAAATGTATCTGCTCAACAACGTAAATAATGCAATAATTTTTGTTGAAGAGTCATAATTTTCTGTTTGAAAATGCATTGCTACTGTTAGCATGTTACGCAATTACTCCGCTGTAGTTTTCTATTTGTGAAAGAATTTTCGTAATAGGATCAGTAGTTGAGAAGTTTACCAAGACATACAAACTCATTAATTTTACCTCTTTATTATATTAGTATTAATTTAGGTGATTGGTGCTTACAGAGCAACGACGTTATATGTAACAGTCTTTAATCTTTATTTTAACTCAGGCAGATGTCTTGCTTTGCATATGGAGGGAGTGATATCTCCGTATAGCACCAATCAATGTTGAACACATGCCTTACATACCACTCACGGCAGATTGCATCGGGCATAGATTATAGACATACTCGCCCGGGACTGGCAGCCTCTCGAGACAAGCACGAAATATCAAGCGTACTGCACGATTTATTGATGTTCCGGCTAAGAACATTGCAGCACCGCTCTATACTTCCATCTACTCTATACACTAATATTATAAAGAGGAAAGATTTGATTGTTTGTTTGTATTGAATAGCTTCCGAAACTACTGGACCGATTTGAAAAATTGTTTTACCATTAGAAGCCGACATAATCCCGGATGAACGTAGGCTACTTTTTACCGCGGGAAAATAAGACATGTGACATCTAGCACCCCGCACTGGCCCCGCGTGGTAGATTATAGTCCACTACAACTCGAGGAGAGGAGGCCTGTGTCCCAGCAGTGGAAAAATTATAGGCTACGCGATCGAAGCCGCGGGACAAAGTTAGTGTGTATAAAGCAACATTTATACACTACCGAAAATGCTGCAATAACACAGTAAAAACAGCACATCCATTACGAAATCCC
This sequence comes from Eremobia ochroleuca, assembly GCA_949629135.1. NCBI lineage: Eukaryota > Metazoa > Arthropoda > Insecta > Lepidoptera > Noctuidae > Eremobia > Eremobia ochroleuca. Next base: position 14,900,633 of record OX451398.1, read on the forward strand.
AACAGGAATTGATTGTACAAAAAGACCTTTGCAATTCAAATGATTGTCACCGTTTACTCGGCGTACAAAAATAATCGCAAATAAAGCTCCCGATTGCTGCAAACACATTAAAAAGCAATAGATTGCGAGCAATTAGCGCGTTTCGGTGCCATCGAGTGAGGGGAAAATCGAGCAAAACATCACGATGCAATTTCCGAACGAATGCTCCGCTCGCTCGCTCCTCGTGCATCGCAATATGATGTAGGCGCCGCACTAGTGTTATTGACGATGTGCGGAAAACCGACGGAAAAATTTCGTGCGGAATTACAAATAAGGAGACTTGCAAAGTTTATGAGATTCCGAGGTTTGAAGTTTTACAGCAACATTCTGGGATCACGTTAAGTTTTAAAAGCTTGAGTGAGCTTTTAAAACTACTAAAACAATATTTTTGACGTTAGGTACTTTTAACTTGTAGGAAATCAATAACTCCAAGGTTTCACTGTGACATCAGAAAAGTTGACATGTATCGTATGCTACTGGTAAGAGCACATAAATGCAATGATATTCAATTATTCATACAGCTTTCAGTCTATTTAGTACCGAAACGCCCAAAACAACAAAAAAAACGAAAAGTATTTTCTAGAAAAAAAAAAAAATATATCGTATTCCAGTCGTTACACGTAGACAATATGATTGAAATAAATACTCAGCCATTACGGTACGTGATAAAATTTAATATTCCGCATTATTTACCGCTCACAATGGAGGCAGATAGTTTAATTCAATAGGTGCATTGTTCACTTTACGTGAACGCGTCTACTCTCGACGGGAATACCTCGGTACATGAACAGCGCGAATTATTCTACGAAGAGGTGGGTAGTTTTATAATATTTTCTTTCATGACGTCGTCGTAAAGAGGAAGCTTCTGGTTCGTCAAAAGGTTCCTTATTAAAGCTCTACTATCACATTATTGAGATGGTTAACTTACAAAGTCTCTAGACAGGAGAGATATTTCATAAAGTCTCTACCTACATTGGATTTTACGGCGAATTTTCAATATAAAGTTTCTCGGAACGCAAACAAGATTGTGTAATGCTTTTGATTTTCTACCACGACAGGCTACAGCGGTTGGTATGCACTCAAGAAATTCATCGAATAATTTTAAATGAATATCTCTACAACAATTTCCGTGCACATACATATCGGAAAACTACTTTCCTTAAACGCTGAATTTCATTTCACTCTGCTCAAATATACTCGTTCCTAGAACCGCATGCAATTGCATACGAATACAGAAAAATGTCGTAGATATTCGTGAACCCATGTAACCCGGCTGATTGAAAACAGCAATCACCCAGGAGCGGCTGTCGTATTGATTGCATGTTCACTGAAATTGCAGGGTTATCGAAAAAAGCCGTGTAACTGTCGAGCGCAGATGGGTTTAGGATTTCAAGAGTGGATGAAGTCAAGCCGAAGGATTTTCTAGTTAAATCTGGTTATTTGGATACGGTTATGGTTCCGTATTTTTTGGTGTTTATATTTAAAATTATTGGTAAATTAAAGCATAATAAATTAAACCAATTACAGGCAATTGTCACTTGTCAAAGAATTGATTACAAAAGCGAAAGCAAACACAAAACACAAAGCGTAGTAGGTTCCTATGGAGACAAACATATTAAACATTACTGGTAAATTAATGTATGAGCTCTGCATGTCATATTATACTAAGATTATGGTCATGGCAAAAGATTACTGGTCTCAAACTCAAAGCATTTATTTAAATTAAACCAATTGTGACTTGTCAAAGAATTGATCACAAAAGAAAGATGAAGGTTGTTTGCCCATTTCAAAGCGTAGTAGGTTCCTATTGAGACGAACGAGCAAGGAACTTCATGGACAGTTTTTAAAATAAAAATATTGTTACAAAATATTAGTTGCATCATTCATGTTGAGATTTTTCGTCTAGGAGTGTTATTTATTCAAATTAAACGCAATTCAGCAAAGCTGCTTCCTCTGCGAAGGTAAATTAAAAAACTGGCCAAGTGCGAGTCGGATTCGCGCACGAAGGGTTCCGTACCATTATCTATAAAAACGGCAAAAAATCATGTCTGTTGTATAGGAGCCCCACTTAAATATTTCTTTTATTCCGTTTTTTTTTTAGTATTTGTTGTCATAGCGGCTACAGAAATACATTACTATGAAAATTTAAACTGTCTAAGTATCACGGCTCATGAGATACAGCCTGGTGACAGACGGACGGACGGACGGACGGACAGCGGAGTCTTAGTAATAGGGTCCCGTTTTACCCTTTGGGTACGGAACCCTAAAAACGGGTAACTGAAGGAAAAGAAGTACCTAACTACTAAAAAGAAAATTATTATAAAAAAAAAACAAATCCCGAGTTTCGTGTCTTTGAACTTCGCTTTCGCGTTTATTTTCCTTTCAATTTAACCGGTTGCTGAAAAGTTAACAAGCCAAAAACCTCTTAACGTTTAGACCTGTTTACTTGAAAAGCCTCCGTGCTTCATTCTATTATCCTTTCATCTTCACTAACAATTAACGTCAAGGCTTGCGTTTACTGTAGCTGCTGTACAATATACAGCACTATTAGGTACAGTTTACTACAGAAATATTTACCCTGCATGTTTTTGTACTAAAGGAATACGTCAAGTTACAATTCAGCCTGTAAGTTAACACTTAGCGAAATTCCAAGGACCACTTTCTCCTTACCGAATTTATGCGGTATTTTGCATAGAACATCTTCACACGCGTACTTTCTACACGACTGCCCAAAATTAGGAGTTGTTTTCAGGGTTCATGGAATTGTGGGAATTTGTTTATTCCACCATATTTTTCACTGTATCACATTTCAGTACATATTTGAACCGATACTGTACGAGAAACTCGCTTTTGATTTTTGCATGTATAAGTAAATATATTTGCAGTGCTGTGACTGTAACTGTAATACAAGGTAGGTAGAACGGAAGTCGCATCATCGAGTGGGCGACTCGGGGCGCGTGGAGGTGGGGTTAGTTATATTATTATTGGAAAGCTTTCTTCCTGTCACAACTTCAGGTATTGTGTAAGTTTTCCATGGAATTGACCTGCCGTGCGATTCTGTAACCATGTCACCGTGAAAGCTTGGGTGAAGTGAGCGTGGAGTGAGCTGTCATTCGCTAGGGATTAACACTATTAAGTGCTCACTTCACTTATGATTTCACGGTGAGATTTAACAGAATCGACCGGCTGGTAATAATAATCCTGTTTCCTTGTATTTTCCACTTGTTCTTTGCAAAGCTCATACGAAGTGACGTGTGAGAAAAGACCTTTGTAATATCACTATCACAATTCAAGATGCAAGGTCATCATTCGTTAAGTGAGTTCGTAGTAAGTAAGAAAATGTGACTCTTAAATAGGATGGTAGCACATCAAGCTACCCGAAACTGTCAAATTTTCCCAATCAACTTTGAACCCAATGCTTTGGCGATAAAGTTGAAAATCTATTAAAGTTTGACAGATCGTAGTAGCTGGCGTACCTATGGCCGATAGGTACTTACCTCATCATCTGCCTAACCTTTTCCCAACTATGTTGGAGTCGGCTTCCAGTGTAACTGGATGCAGCTGAATACCAGTATTTTACATGGAGCAACTGCCTATCTGACCTCCACAACCCAGTTACTGGGTAATACGATACCCCTGTTAACACAGGTGGTACTGACTACCCGTAACGACTGTCAAAAATCCACGAATGACAGCCGGGACCCACGGCTTAACGTGCTTTCCGAGGCACGGAGGGGTCTTGGTATGTAAATATGGTCACCCATCCACGGACCAACCGCGGCAAGCGTAGCTTAACCTGATCGATCGATCCGTGCGGCTATTATTACTTAGCCACAAGCCCCTCTTAGGTATATAGATACTTACCTATACCAATAATATGTAATATGAAGTAAATAAGTACCTACCTACTTATTTTAGGTACCTGTTCCTTGAATGCAGCTACTGAAAGTCCATCTTTACCTACGTGGCTTACGTTGGCTAAGTTGTGTTTTGTTTGTTTGTTGTTATGGCTACGTTGACTTTACCTACGTGTATATTATTATGGGTATATAATATATATACGTGGGTATTATTATCATTCCTTTTAATAGTCCACAGTTCACTGTTCCGGAACAAGCATGTCTTCTGCTTGACCGCGGATTGATACTGAGTATGCCACACTATATTGTACACAGGTAGAAACTCACTGGGATGGAAAATCACAGGATCTATGCCTACTGAGACTAACTTACAACATAGGTATCAAGTTCATGTAAATTGTATTGTCTAGCTAGATAGTTAGCAGATTTGCGAATCAGTTCACATGAACGGCTGGAATGTGGCGTACTAATACAGTGTGAGTCTTTATAAAGTGCACATATTAAAAAGGGTGAAAACATAAACAATTTTATCGACGGAAAAAATGTCAAAAAAAATTTTTTTTTAATGGTAAAAAATGGTAAAAATGGTAAATTTTCTTTAAAAAATCATGAATAATTAATTTATGAGGTTTCTTTTTCAAAAAATTATGGCTTTATTAGCTTGGCCTATTATTAGAGATCATTATTAATTTTGTTTTGTTTTAATATGACATTTAGTTTAAAAGTAGTAACAGTTTGTTTGCATGGGGTACCCAGACGAGAGTAAAAAAAATTAAAAATTTAAATTTTTTTTTAGATTTTTTTTGACATTTTTTCCGTCGATAAAACTGTTTATATTTTCACCCTTTTTAATATGTGCACTTTATAAAGACTCACACTGTATATTACTGCTGCTGTGCGCTATCTTGAACAGTGAGGAGGAATATAATATTGCCATAATCTGTAAACTAATAATAAAGCAGAAGCGTTTGTTTTTTTTTTTATTGAACGCGCTAATCACAGGAGCAGCACGTTCGAATTGAAAAAATATTTTTGTGTTGTTTAGTCCATTTATCTAGAAAGGCTATATGCTATAATTATGCTGCGACCAATAGGAGCGGAGCATCATTGAAAAATATTCCAAAAACGGGAAAAAAAATATTCCTTTTAAGTTTTTTTTAACCTGTTAAATCCGCAATGCATATGCAACTTTTTACGGTTGACTCACTATAACCTTTTTTATGGTACTCAAATTTGTTCTAAAATAATGCATTACTTGCGAAGGTGTTTTTATAAACATGATATTAATCCTTATCCAAATAAATACATCAGAAGTATTTAATTTTGAACGAAATTGCCCTTGACATCATTTGATTTCAATGAATGTCTTAGGAGATATCATAGTTTTAAAATAATTCCGCAAAGCGGCCGGTCATAAGACCCCAGTACTTTTACCCAGCGTTCGTTTATTATTCCTGTTCCCAAGACATTTTTTACTATAGTTCCAAGCGTGATGTACCTAAAATAGCTTTTTAAAGTAGTGTCATCATCATCTGCCTTTTTCCAACTATGTTAGGGTTGGCTTCCAGACTAACCGGATGCAGCTGAATACCTGTATTTTACATGGAGCGACTGCCAATCGGACCTCCACAACCCAGTTACTGGGTAATACGATACCTCTAGGTAAGACTGGTTGTCATATTTTTGGGCTTCTGACTACCCGTAACGACTGTGGCAGCCGGTACCAACGGCTTAGCGTGCTTTCCGAGGCACGGAGAGGTCTTGGCATGTAAAGATGATCACCCATCCACGGACCAACCGCAGCAACTGTAGCTTAACCTGATCGATCGACCTGCGCCGCTGTTATTATTTAGTTATCTTTCAATGTAATGCATGCTTCAGCTTCTTAAAGTAATGTACCAAGTAATAATCTTAAGTAATACTCTTAAAGTAATGGCATATATTTTAGTAGGTTTTTCCTCAAGTTAACGTGAGTGAAACCGCAGGGCACAGGTAGTCTTATTATACTCGTAGTCATATATTTGTCTGCGTTCCATAATGTAATCAAGATCTTACAACAGGTTAAAGCTAAGGTACAAATCACTGCACTGCAGTGCGATTCTGCAACCATCTCACCGTGTAAACTTATGTGAAGTGAGCGTGGAGTGAGCTGTCAGTGTCATCTCACCTGATACTAGGGATTGACCAAGCATACAATCATAATCAAGATTTTAATAATATTTTTTATGCTAATTCTATTGATATTTTATATAATTTCCAAGCTAGTATTTTAGTTGTCAAAACATTACTATTTTGTGGGGTTTTAACCTAGGAATAAAAAGAAAATTTATATTCTGATTAAGTTTCTGTTTTGCTATTTTATTTTAAAACCCCACAAAGTAGTAATTAATACCTTCATAAGTCCCGCAAACGAAAAAAACAATTTACCAAAATTATAAATTTACTGATCATTTTTCCGGTCGCCATTGCCCGAAGCGTCCTGGAAACTATAAGAGATGTAATTTTCAGCGCCGGAAGTGACCCGTGTCGGCGACGTCGCGTATTTCCTGTCAACATCAAGTTTAATTGGTTTTCCGACGAGTTCTAGGTACTCTTACTGATGTACCTACTTGTTTGTATGTAGATAGGTATGGTGCATCGCTCAAAGTTGGAAAAAGCAATTAATAGTACTAACAAAATGTTGTGCTGCCCAGATAAATTACGTAAACGTTGAGGACTTATTTTTATGGACGACTTGCTACGGTCCGTGGTTCCACTCGCATAAGTCTCGATCCTGTGAGAGTATCGAGATAAAAAGTATCTTATGTCTTAATTGAGGTCGTTGTCTACCCACGCCTTAAATTTCACCCAAATTTGTGCAGCCGTTTTACCGTGAAAGCGCAACAAACAAACATATAAAAATCAAATATTTTCTCTTTATATTAGTACGATAAAATATTCGTTTAGAAAATGTATACTGTCTGTGCTTGGTAAGCGAAACTTTTACAACAAAGAGTATACTTCGTATTCTTTTTGAAAACTTGTGTCTAATATCGAATTAGAGTAGCCATTTTTTTATTCTCGTTATAGTCTCAGGCTGAGTCAAAGCAATGTTACGAACGACGCATTTTTAAATCATTTTCCATTTCTTTACTAAAAACGACCAAGGAAAAGTCAATCTAGCAAAAAATACGTTTATATTCTAGCACAATGTTCTGCAACATATCGATTTTCATTGTCAACTACACCATAGTTGTTTGTTACTGCACAAGCCGCTCAATAGGGTGGGTGCCCCAGTTGCGTGCCAACCCGATTGACTCGCTCACCTGGAACAAGGGGCATGCGTCGTATGTCTGCGCAATTTATCGAGTTTACATTTTTTATGTTGACGTGCTCAGGAAAATATACAACATATTTCTCAAGGCAGCCATTGATTTGCATGTTTTTAGGCGTCGTGTCACATAGTGAACAGTGATTTGATATTTTTTGTAAGATCGTTGCAGCTGTTCTATTTCTATGTAAATGCGAAATGAGTTGAACAAGTGTAGGTACTTGTTAGAAAACCGATAACTTGGTTTTTCAATTCCAAACAATTTTCATTAAATTATCTGTAAAGTTTTAATAAAGACACAGTTAATTAACTTTCTAACTGGCAGCAAACATAAAATCTAAACGAGTGGCAGTAAAAAAACTACAAAAGATAAGACACCCGCTCAATAGCCTAGCCAATGAAAATAAACCTGAAGCCCGCTTAACTCACGGGTGTGGTCATGCGACCGACGAAACACGCGCTTTGACCATGAAACAACGCACCCTAACCCTTCACTGGTCACGCAATATTCGTGTCAGTAAATTCCCAGATACTTATTCACCAATCCACTAAACCACCACAGACCATTAAAACTTCTGTTCCTTCTGTTCAAATCAACATAAAACAAAGTTATTGATGGCTATGATTTGTTAAAAGTCAAATAGGAAGTACAGCGGTGAAAATCCTGTGAATTTACAACTAAAGTCGATAGAACACTATTTATTATGTCCGTTTTCACGTTAGCGGCGAATATATAAACCGTGAGGCTTTCGAGAGGCTGCCGTGAAAAATGTGCGCGCTGAAGGCTATTTATAACCACACATTCGACCACTGGCCGACAAATGGTGTATTCACCCGGTATATTGACTTTTAGGGTCTTCGTGTTATTGTGTAAGCAAAAATACATTTTGTAGATAAGATATTCTTCGACATTATGTCACTATAGATGTCATTGTTTTGTTTTTTTTCAGTCTACTCGGAACTGTTTTCTTTAACCAATACAAATATAAATAAATCAAGAATAATATCGAGATTTATAAAGGGTGTAAAAATACCCTTAACGAAGCCGAGAGTTTTAATTTAAACAAGTTCTGTTATTCACAACGAAATCTAACTTTAGATTCGGTAGTCACTCCACAATGTTTTAATTATAACTCCAAAACACTGCGTATCTCGAAGTCATAACTAATTAACTAAGTGGGTACATACGTACTAAGTTTGTAAAACAATGTTGTAACGTCAGTATTTGTTGAGAGGAGTTCTTACTAGCATTCCTACTACCGCCTTTGGCTAATAATAATAATAATAATAATAATAATAATAATTTATTTATTTGTATAGAATGCAGGTACAAGTATGGTCTTAGTATAAAATATATTCAATCCCAGTACATTCTGCCTGTTGGCATACAAAATTGAAGGAGAAACTTACAGCTAATTTTAAACTAGGTAGTAAGATAAATTTAAGAATGAGATCACAAAAAGTTTACTATAAAAATTGAGATCTTAAATAAGGTGAATGTTACAATTCATCATTTAGGAAATCGGTAACAGAGTAATAACACTTCTTTAATAACAGCGAAGACAGGAGTTGTTTAAATTTCCTTAAGGGCTGATCCTTTATACTATTCGGCAATTTGTTGAATATAATAGGTGCCATACCAATAATGTTTTTTTTTAGCAATGCAGTGTTACATTGACCTGTACACAATAAATTCTTGTATTTTGATCTCATTGCAGTGGTTCGTGTCCTTGTATCATTCAATGTAGGAAATAAATGAATATTAGTTTTAACATAAATTGCTATTTCTAAAATATAGAGGCTAGGAAAAGTAAGTACATTGTATGTCTTGAAGAAAGGGATGCAACTGTCTGTGACCTTAAGACTAAAGATGGCCCTTAAGCACCGTTTTTGGGCTTTAAATATAGCCTCTCTTTCGGAGCAATTGCCCCAGAATATTACACCAAACCTAAGAATGGAAACCACCAAACCGTGATAAGCTACTAATAGTGTATCAATGTTTACTTTTTTGGAAAGATTGTAACCTAACCTAACCTAACCTAACCAAAGGCGGTAGTAGGAATGTTAGTAATAACTCCCCTCTACAAATAAGTTAAGTACAGACGCCACCACACCAAGCTACCCGAAACTGTCAAATTTTCCCAATCAACTTTGCAACCTTATTAGCGATAAAGTTGAAAATCTATTAAAGAAATTTGACAGATTGTAGTAGCTTGATGTGCTGGCGTCTGTACAACATCCTTTATAGTTCTATGTATAACAAGGTGAATAAAGGAAGTTCGTGCCCTCATAATTATAAAAAAAAAAAACAAGACACAGTTGCATGACTTTAAGTAATTACCGACCTGCGTGAACAATCATTTTCTGTGTTGCACTATTAGATTAACTGCTGCTTAGAATTAGAACGAATAATATTTAATTCAATGTTGCAGAAAATATACTCTGCTTATAAACTATGCTTTATTTTTTTTTATTTTTATACTATGCTTTTTTTAATTTAGATTACTTTCTTTTTGAACCACTACCAAGCCCGCTTCTTTATTAACAGCTTCATTTTTAAGGTATCTATAGAGGATAATTTTTTAACCAGTGCACAAACTTTAACCATGATTTCAGTACATGATTCTGAACCCCCTGCGTTAATATTTTTTAGCGGTTATCAAAAAATTAGCTCAGTCATACATTTTGACGGCGTAGATATTGCACTTTTCTATGCAACAGTTGCTTTTTTTTGGATAACTAGCTGAAATCAGTATTTTACATGGAGCGACTGTTTATCTGACCTCCACAACCCAGTTAATGGGTAATACGAGACCCATATATATGCTACAGACTGACTTTTTTGTCAGAAAAAACGTTAAGTGAAAACTAAGTGTATCCGGTTAGCGAGAAATAACACGCGGACGAAGTCAGAGAAGAGTGGGCAGAAGCTAGTTTTTAATATACGAATAACAGCCTCAAAAATTAGAACAGATTTGAAGAAAAGGTCAACGAAGCTGTGAACATCATTCACTACACTTAGATCAGAACCACAGTTTTTTTATCAGCAAAATCGCTTGCTCGATAGCTATAAATGTAGTTTGTTAATAATTGAAAAGGCTAGTCTATTATAATTCTCATTTAAAATCTGCACAGAACACCAAAATAATACCTTAATTAGTAAAATCAAAATTTGTTGACATGTTTAAAGAGTTCATTTCAGTTCCTGCCAGCGGAATGACATGAATACTGAGGCATCATACGAGCTTACCCGGGCCTGTCCGGTACGTGTCCAGATTATATCGTAATAACACTATTTCTGGACAAAATGGACGCCGCGGAAAACACCGACAGTAATGAAGGCTTCAACTTAATTAACTTGTGATCGCCTGATCACTGAGGGGTATTTAGGTAATTGTTTAAGTAGGAACTTTTGTAACGTTTTATTTATTCATTAGGCTCTTCAACAATGAGGAAACTATTACCATACAATTTGTACAGACGCCAGCACATCTAGCTACCCGAAACTGTCAAATTTTCCCAATCAAATCTGTACCTTATGCTGTAGCGATAAAGTGCAAATTAGATGTTAGGTTTTTTTTATGCAGGCTTGGCTTTTATTCGAAACTGCTGTGAAACGCGAAGAGATTATATTTTTTTGAAAGTACATAAATGAAGGAGACTATCTATTTTTATTTTTAGAAGCCTTCATATTTAGTTATTATATTTTAAAATAATTATTGTTTAAATAATTAAATTGCAACCCACAGTAATTATTGATTTTGGCAACACTGTTCTTTTGGATGTTATTATTATCATTGTGAACGTCAATCAGTCGTCAAAAACCTCAAAAAGTCAATTCAATGCGTTTTCGTCTAAACAACGGAACGGATACGTGGCTCGTTGCAGGTTTGCGTTGACACACTAACGAGAACTTTATGAGGGCCTTTCAGATGATGATTTCGCTAATATCAAGTAAAAATTACAAATGTACCTAATATAATCAACATATGACAAGTGAAGTGACAACTGAGTACTTACAAGTGCATTGCATTGAGATGGGATATAACAGGAGATGCCCTGTTATTCTATACACGGTTGTAGGTAGGTGCCAGAGCAGCCATCTTTGTCGCCAAGTTTCGTGGTAGTTCAGCTGTCAAATGGTTGTTTATTTTTGTATTATTGAGATTTGCGAGAAAATTACAAGGACTTTACCTTTAAAACTGCATGTAAATGTTGAAAAACAGCAACTCAACATGCCTGTGTGTTGTATTGTGAAGTGTGGTGCAAGGAAGAATGAAAATCAACCTCAATTTTCTTTGCACAGGTTAGTAGCCGGTTTTCATTCAATAACACATACAATAATAGACATTCGATGATATAATTGTAACGCGATCATGAATTTATGGCTAAAGTATTGATATTTGGGTGAATTTCCGTATAACAGACCTTTTTATTATTTTGTTAATTCATTCGTTTGTTTACAATAATATGTCATAATAGAATAGTGTTGTACCGTTGCCTAATAGTTTCCGGAACTAGTTCCTCCGCTGGAACGATATCGGTATATTCTGCTATGTTAACATAAATAGTCCTGCGTCTTATTAGCTCCGATTGACCTTGCTAGGTCCGGCCCGTGGTTCACAACACCAAAATCAAAATATTTTCTTTCACATAAACCTACATGGGCACTTATGAAACGTCAGAAGCTAGATGCACGGTTCCAAATGGTGGTTTCCTATGCAGAAGAACCAGCGAGAAACTCCACTATTTTTTTAAGTACCTGGTACTTGTTGACAGGCCTACACTGTCCTCCCCTACCTATTAACATTGTAAAAGCCAATTATTTTGAGTAACCGTGGAGTTTCTTGCCGACTCTTCTCCATAGAAACCACCAATTGGAACCGTGCACATAGCTTCTGACGTTTCCTATTGATTTTAGTTTCATATGCTAATATAATATAGCTGTAACCAAAATTATTTATTGATAAAAATACTTGCACTTTTTATAGGTTTCCTAAAAAGGAAGGACTAAAGAAAAAGTGGTTAGAGGCTATTGGTGAAGAAAATATTAATCCCCGACATAAAGAATGGTACCTCTGTTCACTTCACTTTGAAGAAAGCTGTTTCAATAGAACACTTGATGTAATGAGATTACATGATAACTCTGTTCCCACAGCATTTTTGGTAAATGTGTATTAAAATGATTGATTAATAATAGCCTGGCCGTTTGGCCTGAAATAAGTAAATAGATATATATTAATTACATATATAAAAATAATAATAAATAAATAAATCATATTCCACAACTTTCACACAACGCCATCTAGTCCCAAACTAAGCAGAGCTTGTGCTATGAGTAGGTACTAATTATAAAGTATCTTTATCGAAAATAAACTAGGATACGTTACTATAAAGTAGGCAACCTTAGTTAGAACGGACTATAAGTTAGTATACTACACTCAGCGGCACGGAATCTTGGCCAAGCGCTTATCTCGCGATAGCAAAAGTTTTAAGTGTTTCTGATGAATGTTTGTTGTGCAGGTATGTCAAAAAATGTTTACTTTTAGTTCAAGAGGGTAATCCATTATGTTTAAGTGCACCACGACGAAACTTTTAATTTACAGTTGAATCGGGTCATTTGAGCGACTAAGTTCACGTTTTAAATTTGTGTGTTGTGCAAAGTTTACTGTTCGGTTTTTGAATTATTGTGATTTTATGCTTTTAATTCAATAAGTAAAGGTGCTTTAAAAGCAATAAAAATGCCTCTAACACCAGCACAGGTTTCACAAGCCGTTGCGTTAATTAACCAAGGGCTGACACAGCGTGAAGTTGCTATTGCTCTTAACGTACCACGGTCATCAATGCAGTATGCCCTTAAAAGATACCAGGAGACAGGCCAGTACACCCGCAGGCCAGGCAGTGGAGGCGTAAGGTGCACATCGGCCCGAGACGACCGCTTTATTGTCCTGGAGATTTTGAGAAACCGCTACCTGACCGCTGTTGAGATACGCCAGCGGCTTCAAATTGTGAGAGGCGTTAATGTTAGTGAGCGTACGGTGAGAAGACGAATGGAGGAAGTCAATTTAAAAGCTTGTAGACCAGCACGAGGTCCAGAACTTCTGAGACAGCACCGAGTAGCTCGACTTCACTTCGCACGAGAACACGTTAACTGGACCCACGAGCAATGGGCTAGAGTACTGTTCACAGACGAGTGTCGAATAGCTTTACGTTCTCCAGATGGTCGAGAACGAGTGTGGCGAAGAAGAGGAGAGCGGTTTTTACCCATTACTACCACTCAAACAGTGAGTTTCAATGGATGCTCAATAATGGTATGGGGAGGTATAAGTTCCGACGCACGTACAGATTTGGTTATCGTCGATAATCGGCTAACAGCTGTTCGATACATCGAGGAAGTTCTTCAGGAGCACGTAATGCCATATTCGGGGTTCATTGGACACGACCAATTCCTTCTAATGCACGATAATGCACGCCCACACGTTGCAAATTGCGTTGAAGAATATCTGGAAGAGGTTGGCATACAAAAATTGCAATGGCCAGCTCGTAGCCCAGACTTAAACCCAATTGAGCATGTCTGGGACATGCTCAAAAGAAAGATAAAGTCCAGCTCCAACCCGCCGGAAACTCTAAACCAGCTCCGTACTGCAGCGCTGGCCGCTTGGCGCAGTATACTGCAAGTTGATGTCCGAAACATCATCCAAAGTATGCCAGATCGAATGCAGGCAGTTATCAGGGCTAGAGGAGGAAACACCCGATATTAAAACGTACAGACAATAACGAAAAAGACCTTATTTTTTATTTTGTAGTGTTTTTAAATTTATAGTGAAAAATTTCTAATTTCAGTGAAAGTGCGTGATTTTAAAAACTGATTTATTGGTGAGGTAATCTTTTAATTGCGAAGTCCTTAAAGCGTAAGAGACACGTATTAAAGCCACTTACCCTTAATTTATTGTCATAAATGCAAATGCAATTTTTTTTATGCAAATAATCAGGAAAATCACGAGTGGCCAAGTTTCCGTGCCGGTGACTGTATATTATGATCCAAACGTGATAACTAGTACGACTCGTATTTAGTATCGATACTCGTTATAGTAACACCAATGTTCCTTGATTGATACAACCCTAGCAATGGCAGCCATTTTTTGAGACAATATGAGTTGTAGGTAGGCACCCTTTTTTCGTAGGTATTTCCAGTCCATATATATATGTCTATGGTGCATTGAGATGATGTACAAGTGTGACAACGTTACTGACAGAGGATTTTTTTTTATAGATTCCAATAGGAGGCAAAGGAATCAATGCCATACATCCAAATCATAGAAATAATTATATTTTGCCATTTAATATTGTTTTAAAAAATATTTTAAATAACATTGTGCACAAAATAATATTCAACAGTTATTCTTTGTTTCATTGTGAAAAAATAATATTTCGTTAAAAAATATCTATCTTTAAAATATTAATTTATTAAATAATGGTGCTTTAATATTTTTTTTTTTTGTTTTTGTAAGGCGATCCTGGATAATTTTCCCTATCAGAAAAACCGCACATCATAGTTGTTCAAAAATAAAATTATTTTAAGCCCATTTAATAACATGTATATACGCCAGCACATCAAGCTACTACAATCTGTCAGATTTCTTTAATAGATTTTCAACTTTATCGCTAAAGCATAAGGTTCCGGGTAGCTTGATGTGCTGGCGTCTGTACAATTTATGCATGTAATAACATCTATGTTACTCAATTAGGTACTGTGGAGTCTGCAGTAAACTAATCTCATTGGCTGATGAAACTAGTAAAACTAATTAATTTGATTGAGCTATTAAGAACTGTTGCATGAATGCTTTAATGTTATACAGCATGCATCAGAAAGGTGTGGTCAAATTTAAGGGTGCTGTACAGACCATCAAACTGAAAAGCTCCATGGGACCAACATGGTTATCGCAAAAAAATTATCAACTCTCCAGAACAAAACTTCAGGACCTCTACTCGATCTAAATATAGGGTGACTGGTAATTAGTAATCGATACTTAAACACATGATTCTACTCATGACAACAAACAACTTTTACTATGGGACCAAACCTGAAATCGCGAAAAAAAAATCAGCTGTTCCCTACATTTTGACGACTCGTACGAACATAAATGAAGAAAAATGATGATAAATGTAGTATCGATCACTAATTACCAGTCACCCTATATATGGGATGGCTGATTATTTTTACGCAATTACGATGTTGGTCCCATGGAGAAAGTTGTTCCGTTTAATGGTCTGTATCACCCCCTTAATACGACAACATCTTTCTAATACACCCTGTATAATTAGGCGATCATGAATACAAAGTATATTTTTACCTGCAAACTTAAATTAAAGTAATGCCTGTATACTTAGCGCAAACTTTCATCAAAAACACCATAGTTTTAAGAATAATGTCTGAGTGAAGCTCTACCAAGTTTACTCGTTCCTCACAACTTTTCAACTAATTCAACCAGAAACCGTTTTACGAGTAATCATAAATCGTAGGAAAACGCAGCTTTGAGAGGAATTTCTTTGAGAAATGTTACCCTCTTCCGTGAAACGATTCTATTTTATAGTTCGTAAAATATTATTCTTCAGGTAAGTAGACCCGTGTAAAAAGCTATTCAGTTGAGGTGTTATCAAAGTTTTTAAATTTTAGTAAAATCTTTTGCTAACTCCATTTTACGAATCACTTGGCTCAGTCGAATAACAAAGTTTAATCAGACCTGCGGGGTTATTGTGTAACATACTAACAGTAGCAATAGTAATACCTAAGTAAAAATAATCTTTATTACATAAAAAAGTGGTTAGTAATGGCTTTAATTTTGACAGTTCAACAACATTCATTGCATTGTTGAGCAGACAAATTTTTTGAACATATGAAGCAATTTAATCCATTGCTTCACATGTTCGAAAATGTATTTAAATTTGTCTCAATATCCTTCAAAATATTCAGATGATAAATAATAATAAATAATTCAGATGATTGATAGTGTGTTCATCAATCGGAATAATCTGAATGTTGTTTGAAACCTTATGTCGATTTCACTAAAAAAGATAAGTCAAGATGTGCCATGTGATGTATCATGAAACATCTGTCCTCAAACAATAAGCAAATACAACTTAAAAACCATAATTATAACAACGACGAAACTTACCCAAAAATAATTCATCACACCGACACCAATACCAAACTAAGTACCAATTCCATAACCAAGACGGCTCAACCAAATCACGTACAACCTAATCAGATCACGAAATACCTAACCTAACTAATACAGCCGTATTACAAGCCAATACACCCTGACTTCACAGGTCAAGCTTGCCTAAGATACCCTATCTTCTTATAAATAAGGCCACTTCCAAAGCTATTATGTAAACTGGCGATCCTTTATAGTACATTATTTACGAGGACAACGCTTTGAGCCCTTCGCTCGTAAGTCTCAATAAAGGATCGTTGAATATTTGTCGGACAATTTGTTGAACCGTCGTATGTCGCCTTTATGCTTTGAGAAAATTAAATTTTAAGTCAAGAGAGGAGTCTTTTGAAGTTGTTTCCTTTTTACAAACTTGTATTTAACTTGTTTGGGATGAAAACCATCAAAATTATTATAAGTGTGGTGCCTATTTAGTAGCTGCAACTTTTCCGTTGTTTATTGTTCGTCGAGTCGTTGAGCTCCTTAAGTTCTGAGTTGAGCTACATCATTACTGACAAATGCATGCACTGACTGGATAGACCCACTCAAATCTGAATGTTTTTTCTTCAAAAAAACATCTCAGACATTTAGCCCGCATGGTCTTCATATGGCCTGACCAAGATTATGTATGGACTTTAAAAGGGACTTTTTTTTTAGGGTATTCTGTTAGGAAACACCGAACTCAAGATATAAAAAAAATATTAAATATTGACGTGTAAAAGTCTTTTTTAAACCAATTTATATTATATAATTTATAGTTGGGTAACTTTGTTTTTTTGTACATAAGTATTTTCATACTAAAAGTGCACATTGACAAAAGAGTGTATTTATGAAATGTCGTATCTATGGAAGAGCAAATTTTAATAAACTGTGCACTTTTCCAGTAAAATCAACTAAAATCACGAATATACGCTTTCTAAAGTATTTAAATTGACGTTTTGGAATGGCCAGACTACCGGACACTTTCCTTTTATTATTACTCTCAAACATTTCCAAAAAATAAATATAGAAAAATACCTGAAAATCCACAGTGATTCGTAAATAAAGGAAGCAAATGATCCGATCGGACTTTCGGCAAGATAATCTCTATCTACGATACTGTAATCTGGAGAGCTTTCCTACGAAATGGGTTACGAACACAATGGGAAATATTTATTAGAACTAATCTCTTTATATAGAACTGACCTACTCGAGTTGTTTATAATAGGCGAGTAGGTACCTAAGGGGAGGGAAGGCTAGAAAAGCTTAATAATTTTAGAGCTTTGAATATAGGTAATAATCAAAAGTTTATGTAGAATAAATAGGTCGTAAGTAGATGACCTGGTTGTACAGGGTGTGTTTCTAAGATAGGAGGTCAGGGCTGTCACCCAATCTATGAAGATTGATGAAAACGGTTAAAGTAACTTCGATTTTGAAGATGAATTTTATATAAAATATTTTGTTTTTCTTGGCTCTATTTTTTCAGTTTTACGCCCATGTCAAAATCTTACCCAGTACTTATATTCCAGTTTTTGTTAAAGATAAAGACACAACTGAAAATAATTACTCATTTTGTTAGAAAACTAACTGAAACCATTAAGGAAAGTAAAATAATAACTTTATATTCACTAGCGTTAATTCTGTTCTCACGTTGTTCTTACCTCAGTGCTAATTAAACTTCTGTTTTAAGTAACAAGCTTTGCAGTTTACCAAAACTTGTAATAATTTAACAATATTATTTTGGACAAATTCCTTCTTTTCTCGTGTCGGTACGAGCTTTACGAAAAAATTTGCTCAGCCGGTCGATTCTGTAAAAATCTCACCGTGAAATCATAAGTGAAGTGAGCACTTAATAGTGTTGATCCCTAGCGAATGACAGCTCACTCCACGCTCACTTCACCCAAGCTTTCACGGTGAGATGGTTACAGGATCGCACGGTAGGTCGAAGAAAATGTGCTAGTCAGTAAAGCTGCCGGTGATGCGACGGTTGTGCGCTTAGCAGCGCCATTCATGCTCTTTTTAATTATATTAATAACTATCTACTGTGATATTATTTTAATTATTGTAAATGTGTAAATTATTGTTATTTTTTTTTCAGTTATTTTAATCATGGTCTGGCAATTAGATTAATTTATGCGGCCTACCCAAATGTCCTTTCGTTGAGTTCCTGAAGTTCTGAGTTGAGCTGCATGATTACTGGACAGTCCAGTCGATCTGTATGGTTCTTTCCTCAAAAGACCATTTCAGACACCAATCTACATGATCTTCACAAATGATCTGACCAAGATTATGTCTGGACTTTAAAAGAGACTGTGATCTCTGACTTTGTTTTACCCCTCTTCTCAGAGTAGTCAGACAGTAAAAGCCACTTCATCTAATTTTTAAAATATGCTTGACTTGTAAAAGTGTGTACAAATCTACCAACAGAAATAAAATCATTTATCAATTTTCAAAGTCTGAGTTTTTTGTCCCTATCAAAAAAAAAAGTTAACTGAATCTCCTGATATTTTACAAGCTTAGCAAACAAGAAACTTTCTTCTTTAAATTTAAATAATGCTAAACAGACAGTGACACACAACTCCCTGTGGACTGAAGACTGACGGAGCAAAGGAATACTAACCTAACGAGCGAGTGTCCTTCGAAAAACGTTAAGCTAATACGATTATTTTTCTTTTTACAATTGAAATTAGGTTCTAATGTACGTCCCTCGTTGGATTGGAATAAAATGAGTTATTTTTAATAATAATAATAATAAATATTTATTTTCTCGCCGCAATAAACATTACAGACATTGTCATAAATGATAGATTATTTGGTTTAGTTTACTGTGGGAGACTGGTGCCTAAAATAGGTTTTAAGGGCCTGTGTTTTAGGTCACCAGGTCTCCGCCCTCTAGCAGTTCGATATATTGTATGATAATAATATTAATAATAAAAGTGATTTAACAGATTTGGAATTAGGAGGTTGTATATAAGCTTTCAGAGTCTGTAGCTCAACATAAGGTGTTTAAAAAATAAATTCCTAAATAATAAATGAATGAAAGAAACAAAACAGACAAAAAAAGAGAAAAAAGAAAATAAAAAATAACATGTGTCTGTATGGTGTTAGAATTGTTAGTTGCAGGAAAATGGAAGAAGGTTTCATGATTAAATTGACCTGTGAGTGAGTAGTTAAAATAAGAGTAATTTCCCATGAAACGAGTCCGTAATGCGCTGATTGCGATTTCAAAACCTCTTCATAGGAAAGAGCATTCATTTATAAAATATTAAATCAATTTTGTTACTCATTTTTATACAATTATGGAGTGTTTTGTAATTGTTCGTAATCACAAAACATGTAGTGGACGTCCTTCCCTAGCCACCATGCGAGCAAATAAATGTTACTGCAACAGCGGCATAATAACTGCCGACAATTGAAATAAAAACGGAGAAACTTCTTCAAAATTTTATCGCACATTGTTTTCAATGTCTGCCATTAAAGTTATTCTTTATTATTTCACACGAACGGAGTCCGTAAAATTTTCATGTACTCTACATGGTTTTTGAAAGAAAAATTCCGGTATTTTTGTATGAAAATAAGCACTCTGCACGGTACAAAAATCCACCTCCAAAGCTTCCTTTGTTTCAGGTATTTCAGACTACAATATGCCAAAACGGAGCTCCGTATTCTGCATGAGCATCCCGCCATTTTTGTAAATTCGTATTTCAGGAAAATGCTTTCTGAAATATATGTTGGGCTCTGAAAACGGACCAAATGGTGTATGATAATGTACCTGCGCTTTTATTTTTAGTATAAAAGTTGTTAAAGCGATGAAATGGTACGTTAAGAGAAAATCTCTCGCAGTTTATGCTATGACCATTTTTGTACAATGGAAATTAAAATACAGATTTTAATAAAATGTTTTTATACTGGATCCTGTTTCATTGCTAAAAAAATGTGCCTATATAAAACAAAATAAATAATATATACTTCGGCGTTATGAACGTTACTGATGTGCCTATATAAAACAAAATAAATAATATATACTTCGGCGTTATGAACGTTACTGATGTGCCTATATAAAACAAAATAAATAATATATACTTCGGCGTTATGAACGTTACTGATATGGAAAAAATAAGGACAATACCGTTACACAGAAAGTGTAGAATCGTGTCATTTAAAGAACACATCTAAAAAGAATCGTCCCACATAACTTCAATGTAGAGACCCAGGCCGCACAAAGTTTTTATCACAAACGTATTCTCCGAGGAGGTTGGTGCGAACTCCGACCTCCTCCAACTTCTACTGAATTTGTTGAGCCACACATTGTTGCCAACTGTTTGTCTTCAAACAAAACTGTTTTGTTTTGTTGGTCTTGCTCCCACTTGCCTTAATATATCTGTGTGGCTGTAAGGGTAAGGAACCAAAGATACTTTATTTTATTCAGCTTGCTGGTTTGGTGATGGAAAAGCAATTCCTGAAGTTATTGAAGTCTTGCGAGTTTTTACTAAAACAACACATGCCCATTGTTTCAATCACATCCTAGAAAACTATTTCTTGTGCCCTGATAAAATTATGAGTATAGTATAAGTTAATCTGGGACTTGTGATGCGCAAACAAACATCAAAATATCGAAACATTTTCAAAAACATTCACATGTTGACATAATCATAAGGAATAGATCAATTTATTCCATACCTTTGGAAATATGAGCATAACCAAATCTCTTGCCAAGTATTATATTAAGGTGATCTTGTAGGTAATCCAAAACTTAAATCAAAGTGGTCTAACTTTGTAAGTAGACTCCTACTTCCTCAAGAACTTACACTAACTCATCTACTTTGAAATCTCTAGACCTGAAGGTTGTAATATTTCAGGTTTCAGTCTAACGATAAAACTTAGTTACCTGCCTTTTAAACACATAATAAGTATTATGAAGTCTTTGAATCACACTAAAGTACCTACATCTCGTTAATAGTCCGTAAAACATAAGCAAAAAGGCACAAACGAGGTTTTGAGTGTCCAAGGAGGCCCGAAGGTTTTAAGTTCAAAAAAAGTTCTGCTGATCTGCTTATGAAAACCTCCTGAGAGTTCATAGAAACGTTTTTGGCTATCCAAAAAACATTTCCATTTCATTTTGAATTTTTGGATCTATATCCAAGAACTATTGATCTGCCGTACGATTCTGTAACCATCTCACCGTGAAAGCTTGCGTGAAGTGAGCGTGGAGTGAGCTGTCATTGGCTAGGGATTAACACTATTAAGTGCTCACTTCACTTATGATTTCACGGTGAGATTTTTACAGAATCTACCGGCAGATGATGAATATAAAAATGATGAAATGTGACACGGGTCACTAACTGTTGTTCGAAGATTTAAAAAATATTATATAAAAAAAAAACAACCGACTTCCAAAAAAACACTACAAAGTGAAAAATAATTTTAATTTTGGAAGTCGGTGTCGTTGGTTCCGCATTTTGGTTTTTTGACACCGACTTCCGAAATTAAAATTATTTTTCACTTTGTAGTGTTTTTTTGGAAGTCGGTTGTTTTTTTTTTTTATATAATATTTTTTATTTTTCACTTTTTAGTTATATCTACCCCAATCAAATTCATATAAACACTACTTGCTATGTAAATATCAGTGACAGGAAGCTGCATCTGCGTTTATAGGGTACAGACGTGATGTTATGTTGTGCGATTGCGTAAACAATGCATACATATGCGATAGCAGCAATCGCGGTTGTTTTACTGGTATTAATTATGATTATCATAAAAAAAATTATAACCTTTGTAGTGAGTACAGGCGTGATATTATGTTGTGTGATGGTGTAAACAATGCTTAGATATGCTATAGCAACAATCGCAGTTAATCTGCTGTTATTTATTGAAGAGTTCCCCAGATTTCTACAAGATCCCATCATCAGATATTGAAATGGTGACAATGGGACCACACGGGAAGCACCAGCTTTCAAATAAAAAAAGAATCATGAAAATCGGATCACCCAGTCGGTTATTATGAGGTAACAAACATAAAAAAAAAAAATAAAAAAAAATAAAAAAAATACAGTCGAATTGATAACCTCCTCCTTTTTTTGAAGTCGGTTAAAAATACATTTTCACTGTTGCTTCAAAAAAAAAACACGATCGCTATATCTCATTTAAAAATAAATATTATCACAAAGGTCTCCATGGAGGCCTGTAGCGGTCTGCAGGGGCGTGGCGTCCTACGTCAGTATTATATTGCGTCAAATTTGGAGTTTACTTTTTCAATCCGTATGTAATTCTTTTCTGAGTTTATCTTAAACATAACTGACATCGATGAAGGAAAAAATACTGAGGAAACCTGGACTTAGACTTAATATAAGTTTGAAATCGCCAACCCGTCTTGAGTAAGCGATGTGATCAATGCTCGTACCTTTGCCCTGCAGTGGGATAATAGTAAGCTGGTATTAGGCATTGTTCAGACCAAACGTATTGTCGGCCGCTGACTGTGAGCGCGCGTTACGCAGTTTATCGCTTTTCCATATAAATTTAACTTCTCGTTCACACCGAACCGACTATACGCTATTACGTAGAGCGTTGTTGCTGACTCACGGTGGCCGATTATCGTTCTACGCGTCTTTGAACGGCGGACGCGGATTGGCTACGTTGCCGAACGTAACAGTGTATTAGATTGCAGCGCCGCCGCGCCGCGGGCACAATCCACTCAAGAAACTTCAAATACTGTGTCCTATTTTTGTGTAGAATAGTCGGCCGCTCAGCAAACGCATCCAGTGTGAACGTACACAAGCCTAATCTTTTGTTCACGCAAGTAGCACATTGTCGGCTTGGTGAGAACGCATACTGCAGACTGAGCCCACGTTCACACCGCGGCTGATAGTGACTATAGTGAGCATACTCACAGTCAGCGGCGGACACTACGTTTGGTGTGAACGATGCCTTATTTTTTTTAAGCCTATCCTGAGACAGACTCAAGTGTGAAACCACGCATTTCCTCTTGTTTATTGGACGTGCCAACCTCTAATTTTAAAGGGAATGTTCTTGTCCTTTGCTACCGCCAGTAGGTGTCTGTCACAAAGGGGTCAGGTCTCTACGGAGGCCTGTAGCGACTAGCGGTCTGCAGGGGGCGTGCCGTCCTATGTCAGTGTTATATTGCGTCTAATTCGGACCTCATACGGTCTTTCAGTGTTCAAAGTTCGGTTGTTTGCTTTTGAAGGGTTTCTGTATAAGGTTTTGTATGTTACCGAGAAAGGGGAATATTAATTAATATACAACTTTATAGTTTATTTGGTGTTTGGTAATAAGCCGATAACTCTTTTGTTGGAACGGTCTTATCTCTGCAGTATACAAATTTTCAACGGTTTGAACGTTTTGTTGTGTTTCTTCCTGTTTTTTCTTAAATAGATACACGTCGTATTTAAAAAAAAACTGGACAATGGCGATTACAACAATTACACAATGGGCGGTCGTAAATTACAGATCATCTCATAACTTGTTGTCCCTCCCTACTTGTCTTGTTAAGAAAAGTCCAAAGAACGTACAAAATTGTCTTTATTGTTGTATCTTATGTTGTAAAATTACACATGGAGACCTATATATTTGGAAAAGTTTGTTATTTTGTTCACAAATACCTTTCTGGAACGTTGTTTATAAATTGAGAACAAAGAAACAATACCTGAACCATCAATTACACTCTGTACTGTGTTCTTGTTTCATACAATTTCATTGTTTTTATTTGCTCAAGTTTTAGAAGCTCTTTGCTCTTGGGAATACTCGGTCGCTCCGTATATTTTCACAAAATATACAGCCTCGCTGTTCATCAAAATGTATTTATTTTTAACAAGCTACGTAAGGAATAGACTAGCATGTACTAAGCCCAAATGTGGAAAGAAAATACATTACACACACACACACACACACACACACACACGCAACGCATCTGTCGTTCCCCATTTGTTTTAATTGGTTTTGCTAATTGGCGCCGGTAGCCAAGACACGGAATAACGATGCCTTGTTTTATTTCCATCTATCGCCGAGCATGATTTTATTTTATCTTACAGTCGGAATAGTCTTAAAATAAATGTTGTTTTTGTTTAACTTTGGTTCAAATGTAGTTTTTTATTAATTCTTCATTAAATAATATAAGTTAAAGTCGCTTTTCCTATGAGTCTGTATGACCGCGTTGTTCTTCTAAACTACGCAACGGATTTTGATGCTAGTTTCACTATTATTTAGAGAATTTATTCCGGAAGGTTTATTTTTTTAGGTTTATGTGTATAATACATAAATATTAAACTTATATATGATAAAGAAATCTCGATGTTTACGACTGGGTCGCTATTGCTGAATAAAATAGTTTTTTTACGTATGAAAATAAATTTTACTTAGGCCGTCTTGCTTATGTCTTTAATGGAGAAAAAAAATCCCCAAAGATATTAACAGACATTATTTATAACAATTCCAACCATCAATCTCTTAAGAGAAATTTCACGATTATTTTCCTACAACTTTTCCTCAACAAAAAATCATAGAATGACCTAGCCATTCAGCAAAGTTAATTCTAGTTCCTATCCCCACACAAAAACAGCTTAGTTTCAAAAGAGTATCTTGGTAAAGGATCCTATCTTAATTAACGATGTCGCGATAAAAAGAAGAAAAGGGGATATTTTATAGGAACCCCGCCATTGTTCGTGGCCACCTATTGTTTTGCAATGACAGAGAATTTTCTAGTCTGGCGACGATCGGGATCGGACTGCTTGGAAAAATTACAGCAGTCTTCTGAGGAACATCGTCTTTAAAGAATAAAAGAGCAAGCCTATTCAATCTGGGGTTTAGTCTGGGAGAAGGGAATGGCTTTATTTATTTTCGAGAACATTTTTTAAAATAATGACAGGTGTTCAGTTTTGGAAGTGATGAACTGTCACTTAATTTAAAATATTCTTTACCAAGCTTTGTTTTTTTTTTTAAGAAAAAAATGTGAGGATCTGTTTTTAAATCTTCAATCAATGGTTAATGGCCAGTGTCATATCAAAAGGAACTATTTGTTCATTCATTTATCTTCATATCAATTATTCTTGGATCTCTCTAGAAAATATTTTATTTTAACTTCCAGCTTTGGCCTGATATATTGTAAATATTATATAACTTTATCTAAATATAACAAGAGTTTTTTTTTTAAAGAAAATAGCTACCTACTTACCAATAATTTAATTATTTATGTTATTGTTTTTTTTTTTCTAAAATTTCGATTTTTAACTTTTACTAATACTTATGATGCATCAAACAATAATGTTTGCTGTGCCCTGACAGAGTCTACAACGGCTCTGAGCTCTAAGCCTTTTGTTAACATCTTGTGGAACGCAAATAAATGAATATGAACAAACTTTGCACACTTACATCAAAATGTAGTATTTTAGACGTGTCCCACAATATTACTAGCCTATTACTGTCCCACTGCAGAGCAAATGCCTCTTCTCATACAAAGAAGGTTCGAGTATTGATTACCACGCTTGCTCAAGACCGGTTGGCGAACAACAAACTACACGGAAACTCTTTTAAATCATAAAATTATTACAAAATATTGGTTACATCATTCACGTTGAAATTATACACGTGAGAACGATGTAGAAGGACGTGCACGTTAAAAGCGTCCGTACTTAAAAAGATAAAAACTGACATGACATAGTGTCATTTTAAAACAATTGATTACCATAATCAACAAATATCGCTGCTGTTTCAAATATTTGTTTAAAATTGGTTAGATGTTGGTTGGTAACGAAACACTACAGAAACCAAACAAAGCAGCAGACGAGAGGGGGATAAGTGTGATCGTTCTAAAGGCCGCAACTGGAGCCGAATTCGACGCAATATAACACTGACGTAGAACAAGCCACTACAGAGCCTTTGTTGCAATCTAACAGTATCCCTTCGTGATACCTTCTCGTGCCAAAGACAAACATTAACCCTCCTACAATAACTGCTGAAGTATTTGTGGTTCATAATCATCTGCCTAACTTTTTCCCAACTATGTTGGGGTCGGCTTCCATTCTAACCGGATGCAGCTGAATATCATTTTTTTACATAGAGCGACTGCCTATCTGACCTCCACAACCCAGCTACTGGGTAACACGATACCTCTAGGTAAGACTGGCTGTCAGACTTTCGTGCTTCTGACTAACTGAAACAACTGTCAAAGATCTACGAATGACAGCCGGGACCACCGGCTTAACGTGCTTTCCGAGGCACGAGGGGGTCTTGGTATGTAAAGATTTTCACCCATACACAGACCAACCGCGGCAAGCGTAGCTTAACCTAATCGATCAAACTGTGCGGCTGTTATTATCTTGCCACGGGTCCCTCTGAAGTATTTGTGATTTGATAACTCAAAATAGAGCTTATACAAGGTGTAACACAATAAACGCAAGTCGTAAAAGAAGTTTGTTCATAACTGACTACTGAACCGATTTCACTAAGCTTAAATACAGGTATTTTTTTTTAATTATCTATTTTGCATTTCCGACCGTCAGTTGAGTTAAAGAAAATTAAATCTTATTTGAAGACAATTGAGGTCAACACGATTTTCTTAATAATAATACCTAGCTTTAAAAAAATGTGTTGGTCATTGTATTATGCTTTTCACTCAATACTCTAATTATTCATAAAGACACAACAATTACAATATACAAGGTAACACGAAAAAATATATATATATTATACAAGTATATAACAAAAAAATAATAATAAAGAAAAAGGCAGGAGCTCATTGGGCATCAAAAAATTCGTCGGCATCGCTGTCAATGGGATAAGTGCTCAAAAGGCTGGCAGCATTACCACGTTGGATGGCAATGCTGATTCTTTGGGCTAAAAATAGGCCAGCTCTCTGGTCACGAGAAGAGTCATACTCTAATTGGGTTGTATGAGGTCTTGCATCAATTATGTCATATATTGTACGTAGTATTTTTTTAGTTGTAACCCATAAAGTCGTATTTAATTCAGGCAGACGAACAACAGGAACTTCACATAACCGCCATACAACAATATAACATGTCATCACCATAATGGAACACGTCATCCACCTAACTTGGCGCATAATGCAGAGTAATCACTTAGTTCGCATAACGCCACGTCACGCCAGTCTAAATCGAATAAATAATAGAGATGTACCCGAATCGATAACCACTATCGTTAATCGACTAATTTTCATAGCAATACCCGGTTTTGATAGGATTTACGAGTGTGTTAAATGATCCGTGCAAAACAGCTTCATTTCGACGTAGCCCAGTTATTTCAACAGTTCAATTATATATCAAATTGTAATGTAATATTGGCCTCACATGAATATGTTTGCGAATCAAATAGGTGTACTGACATGATTTTTTCAGTTGACTGACTCGATCACGGAAAAGCAATTATAAGTAATTAAAATGTTCTGAAAGCTTTATAAAATTGTAATTCAATTGACCTTTCGCGCGTTAAAAAAAGCAGATCAGTAAGCCGATATTTTATTTGACATAGGCACCTACTACATTATTTACAATTAAAACTTTAGCAATTTAGATGCTTTTATGATTTTGATTTAGTTGACTCAGCAGGGTAATTGCGTAACACACTATCAGTAGCAATGGGTTTCATTTTGACAGTTCAACAACATTCATTTCGTTATTTACGTTGTTGAGCAGACACTTTTGTCGAATCTATAGAGCAATGGATTAGCAATATGCTTCAAAATTATTCAAATTGAGAGTGATAGTGTGTTACGCCATTAGGTTGCTGGCCTAAACTGTCCTCCCGTACCTATTAACTCTGTAATTTGAAAACATTGTAAAAGGCAATAATTTCTAAAAGAGTTACCGTGGAGTTTCTTGCCGGCTCTTCTCCATAGGAAACGACCAATTGGAATCTTGCACCTAGTTTCTGACGTTCCATAAGTGCCCATGTAGGTTTATGTGAAATAAATTATTTTGATTGATTGATGAAATCGAAATAAACGACAAAATTCCTTTGACGAAACTCACACTTACTGTAATTTATATGGGGTACCTAACTAAGAGATTCTATTCTATCGTAGACTTATTTGTTTCCAACCATTCAAAAACCGCACGACAATTAAAATAAATACACCTCGCATAAAACGTAATTCATAATTCGCATAATTCGTATTACTAGTCCACACATCGCAACCCTAGCATGTAACAATGACACAATGGCCCCGGAAGCTCAAACACTCATTGAGTGCAATTGCCCAAGTCAAATTAACTGAATGTACACAAGAATGCTTTATTAAACGAGGCATACAGTCGGCTTAATAACTTTGTGGTGCCGTTTATATGTCAGTTTACAGCCTTGAACATGCTCTCGACACACTCAAAGCTCGTTTTGATCGCAATTTACATACTAGCCTTTGCGGAACAGAAGGTTCTGTCAGTGATGTCACTACCTACTCAGTGCGTACACTTAAATAATGTAAAACTAATTAACAACTACGAGGCTTCTTTAGCGAAAAGTTGTGCGACTTTTTAATTTTGTCGCGATTTCTGATTTTCTCTGCATAAAAATCTCATTTCGACATCATAAAAAGAATTTACACTTTGCGTTTCAGGATTTTACAGACTATTTTTATTCAGACTAGTCGGGTCGTCGAGATATCAGTTATAAATTGAAAATAGATCTTGCTTTCGTAGCAGACTTGTTGCTACGCCGCCTACGAGGGTCTACGAGAAACCGTAGGCGTTAAATCGTAGACGTTAGCTGACGTCACAATTTATCTAGCTAATAGGTACATTATTCGCGGTGTGTAGCAAGTAATATGCTTTTAAAGCGACGGAACTAATTGCTGACATTAAGCTCATGTATGTGTTACTAGGGAATTTATGTGGAAGTATTTAGTCTGTCTCTATGGTAAGTGTGTTATAGATGTATTTATGTCAATCTCATTAAAATACTACTCAACGACTTAATTAAAGCCACAACAGCATTGTCGGTCCAATACATTTACAAAATCGATGACCTCATCGGGTCTCATTAATATGAAATCGAAGTCCTACAAAATACAAAATCAGTCGCAAACAATGACATTACGATGCAGCACTCATCAAATCAAAAATGTCATATTTCCCGAACAAAAGTTAATTCAATCGGAATGAACAACAGGGACTGGCAACATTTTCTGATAAAGCGAATAGTTTTCACCATTCATTATCGGAATGCCTTCGGGCTCCGTCGAATGCAACGAAAAAGAGTTTCATTAGCTGAAAAGCCAATGCTGCACGTTTCTTTGTTAGAAAAAAGAAAGGAAAACGTCGAAAAATACGCGTTCCACTTTTCTTTCTTGTGTGGAATGGATGGCGGGGAAAGGGTTGAGACATAATGAAGAGACATGCAACTGCGGGCTGAGATTGTCTCATACATGTTCCAGTGATATTTTCCTTGTAAATTTTAGGTCTGTATACATATATTTTTGGGAACACGTTGTTTTTTTTTTTTAAGAAAATTAGGTCGCAGAAATAATTAGTGAAATGTTGGTATTTTTATGTATAGTACCCGAGCATCGTATACACAAATTATTTACTTAATTAAAAATTCTTCGAACATTGAGTATAACTGAAAAGTTGATTATAAACATTAATTTAGGATGATTAAATATCTCGAACAAGAAAAAATCCAAAAAATATACCTATTATCCGTGTCAGTCACCCCGCTCCCTCGAAATAAATATTAAATTCAAATAAATTTCATTTTTAAATGAAACATTTTTCTGTGTCCTCAGCTCTGAATAAACACATGATTACAATAAAATTTGCACTTATTACGCTTGGGATTTTTTTTCTTTCATCAGCTAAAAGGTCCGGCGGCCGGCACATTGACTATGTATGACTACTTACCCCTACGAAATAGTTGGGATGAATATTATCCACGCACTCTTATGTATATGAGATGACGGATTTTATTGCGGTTTATTTTGTTTCTGGCCGCGATTTCCGCGTAAAATTTCGGTCCCGTCCGCGTAAAATTTCGGGCCCCGACCCACCGCATCGCATCCCATCGCCCGCCCGCGGTTTTACTTCATTTTCGTATTTTCGTTTATCGTTCTTTCTGTTTTTGTTTCTGCTCGGCTCCTAAAGGTCGTAACGTGATATTATGTGTAGCCTATAACCTTCCTCTAAAATTGAGAAAGAAAACAAAAACAAACAAACAAACAGGCAAACAAACAATTTTTAACTTTATTATTAGTATAGATAGAAAAAAAACATTCAGGCCTCAATTAAATGATTTTTCATTCAACATTTTTTACATGGACGTGGGAACTACCAGTTAATTATAATACAGGGTGGGTTTTTGAGATTAAGAAACTTTTCACAAAATCTTTTTTATGCCAATCAATCCCGATTGGCATAAAAAAAAGATTTTGTGAAAATTGCCCATTTTCTTGCTGACTGTAATTGTTTTCAAAATCTGTGGATGCACATCGAAATTTCTCAAAAGTCAAGGGAAGTCTCCTAAGGCCGTTTTCCTGTAGTTACAGGCAGCCTTAACCACTCCATCTCAAAAATCCACTCTGTATATTTAAGTCTTGTCAAAGGAAAATTCTAGTGAGTAACATTTTTTTCCAAGAAATAACTTTAGGTACAAAATAAAGTGAAATTAATATTCAACACATAAAAGCAGAACTTTACGGAAACTGCTCTTTACTTTAAAGATACGAAAAATATAAAATTACTTCATGAGATTTTTCAAAGGAAACTATTTTGTGAGCAGACAAGTAATATCCTGCGTCGTTAACGAATAAAAACGAAGAAACGAACCGTTTCTCTCTCAAAGCGAAAACACATACTTAATGTTCGAAAAAAAAAGCAGCTCCATTACAGAGACCGACACACGCCGCAAAAACGTGGCAAAGTTCGACAAAGATAGTGTCATTAACATCAATGGAGGCATTCTGGCCCGCTTTGTAGACGCCTCACGACCACCACTCGGCGGGGTAAGCAGACAAAAGAATCCCGTGAACAATACTCGGGACAATGAATCTGAACAGGTTCGATTTCCCGGCTACTTCTCTGCCTACGTTCGTCGACAGTGATGTTAATAGGTCAACATCATCTGCCTAGCCTTTTCCCAACTATGTTGGGGTCGGCTTCCAGACTAACCGGATGCAGCTGAATTTCAGTATTTTACATGGAGCGACTGCCTATCTGACCTCCACAACCCAGTTACTAGGTAATACGATACCCCTAGGTAAGACTGGTTGTCAGATTTTCGGGCTTCCGACTACCCGTAACGACTGTCAAAGATCTACGAATGACAGCCGGGACCAACGGCTTAACGTGCTTTCCGAGGCACGTAGGGGTCTCGGTATGTAAAGATGGTCACCCATCCACAGACTAACCGCGGCAAGCGTAGCTTAACCTGATCGGTCGACCTGTGCGGCTGTTATTATTTAGCCACGGGCCCTCCATAATAGGTCAACACTGAACGGTAAGGCAATTAGCTCATGCTATTATTTGATGACCTAGAAACCTTTAAGGGTTAACCTTGTTAGTGAATGTGTTAAAAGCCATTAGCATGTTCTGCATAACGACGTCTTACTAATAAACTAAGCTAATTTTAGCTCAGCCATTTATGCAAAGAATTACTTGATTATTCCAAGAATTTTATCAAAAACTTCGCTTTGACTTTAAGTAAAATCCGACACTCTGAAAAAGTTTATCTAAAACCAACATCTAATCACGAAAACTTTATTCATAAAACTTGAAACTTTTAGAGATATCTCTTAAATACTCTTTTAGGAGTTTGAAGACCTCGTTCGAAAATAATAAGAAATCAGCAGCAACAGACGATAAAACGGACTGTGAAATAAATTTTGGTGACTATATAATTCACTTAAAACGACCTTTTGACTCGCTCACAAGAAAGCCAAAATTAATTCACCTTTTGGTGTATTAATTTTGGCATTAGTAAGAATATTTTTCGTTGTACAGACGCCACTACAATCTGTCAAATTTCTTTGATAGATTTTCAACTTTAACCCTAAACCATAAGGTTCAAAGTCGATTGAAAAGTGCTGGCGTCTGTACCTGAGCTATGAGCAGTGCTTGCCCACTGGTAACGGTCCCGACTAACGAGTCGTGGGTTCGAACCCAGGTAGGCGCTTTACTTTGTCTAAATGATTCCACCATCACTGCTCTCACAACGGTGAAGGGAAAACATCGTGAGAAAACCGGCATGTCATAGAACGAAAAATTGGAAGACATGTGACATCTATCAACCCGCACCGGGCCTGCATTGTGGATTACAGCCCATTATAAGCTAATTATATGAACTTTTGACTCTCCCACAAAAAGATACCGAAAATAAACCACATTTTGTTCATCACTCTTTAATAAAAAAAAATTTAAAATATTTATTTCCTAACCGTAACTTTAAAAAAAAAACAAATTAGTGATTGGAGCTTCCGCTCTTTCACAGCAAGCTAATTATTACAAAATAAAATTAAAAATCAAATGTGTGTGTGTATGTATGTAAGTGTTTAAATGTAGTTTAAATAAATAAGTAATAATAATAACAATATCCGAGTGGATGTTTATATGTAAATGGGGATAAGGGTGGGTTTGCGTATGTTTGTGAGTGAGTGTGTTGATAGAAGCGAGTGAGTTATGTTATGTGCTACAATGTAGCAATAGTGCCTCAGTATCCTCATAAGAAAATGGTTTAAAACAGCTCAGGTAATATGGCAAACACTCTGGTATTTGCCATATTACCTGAGCTGTTTGAACCTACAATTCAATGAACATTAAGTCCATTCAGCCAGCTGTATCAACCCTGAGGTAGATAAAGCACTAGTTAGCCTGCGAAGCCAGACGAGTTAGCCAATCCGACAGCGGCAGCGCGTTTGCGTAAGCCAACCCGACGTGCCCACATTACGCCGATATATGTCGGATACTGTGCCTCGTTTACTTTCTGCCTAACTGCACAATTTCTACATGGATAGAGGTTTGAAAATCTTTTTATTCCACGTGAAATGACTGGCGATAAAAGGTGGCCGTTTAAAGGTGGCTATTCGAAATACAACGGTATGATGGAGATGACATTAACACACAAATTAATTACACTAAGCTTGTATTTTATACCGCCATTTCATAGCAGCTCAGTTTATTTGCCAAAATAAAAGTCAGTTGAATGACCTTCGGAAACAACAGGCTAGATTAAAAGTAATTCCATAAACTCATTTTCTGACTCATCACTAATCTCATTAGTGATGCTCTCAGTTTATGTAATAATTAATGGAGGTATTTTTTCAATAACTAGAGTGGTTATTTCCTCCAAGAAGAAACGTAAAGCTTGCCTTGTAATCGAGTGTCTTTAAGATTTCAAGAAAAATTGAAAACCCAATCAGAAAAAGGGTTAACAATTCGGTTTCCGAAAAACGTTACTTATCAAATAGAGGCCGAGGAGACCTTCGCTCCTTGTAGAATAAAAAACAATTTGCTACTATCATATTCCTGTCCCAATTTTCAAATAATGACCCCATACTGACAATACTGACTAGTTATTCCACTACCACATAAACTTTTACCCACTAACCCGACCTTTTCCTAAGCCGCCCTACAATGATGTCCAAGCCGTATAGTGCTCATTATCTTCAACATTTCATGGGGTATTTTATCCCCCATACGAATCCACCACAGCAAATACTCCGATGAGCATATTACGAACTAATGGGAGCTCCTTTACGGCGTTTGCAGCATTTTTCCGCATTATCCGTTAGTACGAGTATTTTTTTTTTCCGATTTTATTAAGTTACGTTACCCCAAAACGCTGCGAGTGGGGGCCAAATGTACCCAATTTGCAGTAATGTAAGATACTTTACGGCACAGGTGAAAAGCAAAATGAAGCTTATTTAGGTTCCCGTTGGATACATTAGCTTTGTTGTGGGAATAGAATGGTAGCCTTTTGAATATATTTTTGCTATTTCGTATTTTTAGTTTCGAGTTATATTAAGCGTGGGGGGTCCTGGGTTTAATTCCCAGGGCAAAGTGTTATTGGGTTTTTCTATAAGGAATTTCTCAGTAACATTCCGGAGTTTGGAAATTCACGTTCCCCGTGCCTCGGAAAACACGATTACCGGATTATAAGAGAGCGAAGAGAGAGTGCACCTGTGTCTCAGCTGAAACTAGGCTCTCAGCGGAGGCCAGCCATCGACGCGGGAGATATACGTATTACACAAGTGCACAAGTGCGTTGCGCACACAGTCACTTGTTCACTACAATATCTCCCGCGATTGGCCGCCATGACCGAAATTCTCACTGGAAGACTATATATTTGTATGATAGAATTCTCCGTTCTAGACTACGAACAAAAGTTAACCTCATTATTTTCCCACACATCATCCTAACTATATATTATTAATATTATTTAGTTTATATAATTTATTTATTAATATAATTTAATTTTAATATTATAAATGCTAAAGTAAGTTTTTTTGTTTGTTACCTTTTCACAACCTAAACCACTATACCGATCATCCTGAAATCTTGCATAAATACGTTGTCAGGTGTACAGAAACGAACATAGGGCACATATTATCCCGAAAAAAAGTGCTGTTCGCGAGAAAAACAACAATAACGTTATTATGATAATAGATGGCGCCACGTGTCTTGCGACATGATTGAATTGTATTAGAAACTTTAGTTTTTTTTTTTTTAATTTTTTTTTTTTACATTATGTAAGCCTAATACATTTTGCGAGTCTAGAGTGTCGATAGACCGGTTTTTCATTATACTAACTATAATATTATAGACAAGGGCAGACGTTGCAGGTAGCAAGGGTGCATTGGGAAAAGCCATGTTTTTCCCATGGCCAGCTATATTTAGCATATTCGCGTGTGTCTAATGCCCAGAATTTGTACGTATTAGCGCCAAATAGAAGGACATACAACTTTGTGTATAGGAGCGTCCGAGAATAATATTCCGTTCGGAGCCCATGAGTGCAACGGACAAACAACAAGCAGAGTACAACCCAAATTGATTGTCAAATTCTAAATTAACGCGAGCGAAGCCACAGGCAAATGCTAGTTAAGTAATAATTTTATAAAATGTGATATAAGTAACACGAACGGTAACTTATCATTTTCTTAGGCATATTCCCACACACCTCATCACAGGGTGAAAACACGTAGGTACATCAACAAATAAACAAACTGTAAAGGTAAGAATTTATTCCACAAAATTACCCCCATACGTAAAATATTACCTATCAATAACAGCCATCCATTACTCAACCTATGGGGGACACTGGCCCTATGGGGGGAAACGTCATCGTATGAAAAGTCATGTCCCCCAACAAAATAGATTAGGTATAGGTGTTTATCTGTAGGACGGTCGTAATATAATACCGGTGAACTTCCATGGGTACTTGGGTATCGGGGGTTGCCTGTAATCGATCCCTTGAGAGAACCTGTCGTTTCAACCTGAGTGGCCCTTTTTTCCACTAGCGAAACGTTTTTCTGAATGGGAATTCTCTAGAGAATAAGTTTTCTTGTATGTTTTGTTTTGGAATAGTGTGTATATGCCACCTGCTGGTTAAGGGCTATTCAATGTTGTACCGAATATAAATCAATATGTAGGTAAATTAATATTCAGCATGTCGATTCTGGAAAAATCTGACCGTGAAAACTTGCGTGGAGTGAGCTGTCGGTGTCATCCCACTGATGCTAGGGATTGACCAAGCAAACATTTACAATAATAATCGAAATTTTAGTAATATTTTTTATGCTAATTCTATTGATCATTTTATATAATTTCAAAGCTAGTATTTTAGTTGTCAAAACATCGCTATATAATGACTAGTCTAGAAAAAAGAACAACATTGAGATTCTAAGTTTCTGTTTTGCTATTTTATTTTAAAACCCCACAAAATAGCAATGTTTTGGCAAATAAAATACTAGCTTTGAAGTTATATAAAATTATGAATAGAGTTAGCATAAAAATATTATTAAAATCTCGTAAATGTACGCTTGGTCAATCCCTAGTATCAGGTGGGATGACACTGACAGCTCACTCCACGCTCACTTCACCTAAGTCTTCACGGTGAGATGGTTACAGAATCGCACTGCAGGTTTTACAATGACAATGTGATGTAAGTAAATTAAATAATCTATATAAAAAAACAAAGTCGAATTAGTTTCACCACTTATATCTCAAGACCGGCTGGACTGATTTTCATTATCTTTGATTTGTTAGATTTGTCTCCGCCCGATAAACAAAATAACTATTAAAACACCGAAAAAAGATATATTTTTTTTCATACATTCTATATATGTAGAACGTTTTTTTTTTTGATGATATCTCGAGAACTGATTGACTGATTTCGATGGCGGTACGAAGTTCGCTGAGTCAGCTAGTTAAATATAATTATGAGCCAAAGAAGTAAGTCATGGTTTTGCTATATTTTATCACAAACAAATGAGAATACAGACATTAAATTATGAAGAG
The DNA here is from genome assembly GCA_949629135.1 of Eremobia ochroleuca. NCBI lineage: Eukaryota > Metazoa > Arthropoda > Insecta > Lepidoptera > Noctuidae > Eremobia > Eremobia ochroleuca. Next base: position 14,937,507 of record OX451398.1, read on the forward strand.
TAAAAAATACAAACATTTTTTTTTAATACCTACTTTGAATATTTACTACACAATGATAAATAAATAAAGTAATCATTGATAGGGTAAGTATGCCGTTCTCAATTTAACGGAAATGAAATTAATTGTAAATTAAAATGAATATGCAGTCTGTTTGTAATGGAATCCTCTTGCTCAACATTCCACGAAGCGAATACAAGTTTTAATTATACACGATGCTACTCATGTTCATATACTGTAAATATTCTGTATGTTGTAACAAAAGTTCTGTTTAAACGCCAATGAACATGATTCTCACACAATACTGTAAACTAGTTCGCGGTTCCAGTTCTATAAATTTAATGTTTCCTTGTTATCTAACTTTTGTTCCATTGTTCCGTTGAACTAACGAAACTTGTAGCAATTTACGTATTCATATCATTTTCGATTTGCTGATTTTAGCATCATTTTCTGCCTGACCAACCGTAGCACGATAATTTTTCAGATTAGTATAATCGATGTAGTAGCAGTTCAGTAATCTTTGTATTTCAACTATCTGTCATGGGCAATTTTCATATAATACTCGTATACTTATAAACATATCAATACTATTTCAATCAACTCTGCCTATCGCTTTCCACTGCTGGACATAGGCTGCGCCACAACACCCTGTCCTCCGCCTTTCACACCCTGTCCTCCGCCTTCCGCACCCTGTCCTCCGCCTTCCGCACCCTGTCCTCCGCCTTCCGCAACCTGTCCTCCGCCTTCCGCACCCTGTCCTCCGCCTTCCGCAACCTGTCCTCCGCCTTCCGCACCCTGTCCTCCGCCATCCGCACCAGTCCATTCTAGCCACCTTCTTTATGTCGTCGGTCCACTTTCTTAAGCTGGGGGGCGTCCTACACTACGCTTACCGATACGGTACAATACTATTTGATTATTTAGAACTAAGCAAGTATAAATGCTAAGTTGATTTGACAATTCTATGGAAACCGAGAACATGGACCATTTTTTCGACTTTCGACGCTGGTATTGCAATGAGTTATACAGCGTTTAACTTGTTAATGTTAGTAACGTTACGTAGTAGAAGGTACTGTGGAAATGATCCGTTAAAAAAAAATGTGTATCAATCTTTAAGTTCAACGTCCCTATATTCGGCATCTGTCCCAAGAGATTTCTTGAGACGCTGACACTGTCAATATCTCAAGCACTTTATTGCTGGCCATAATATTTTTACTATTACATCTTCGAATCGGAAAATAGTTACACGTCGCTGTTTCTGATGAGTGAGATTAAGTTTTTACCAGTAAGATTTATGTTCAAATTATATTAGAAAACAAGGCGAATAAATCTGTCACCTATCAAGTAACCATATATAAGATATGGTTACTTCATCATAACTGCGTTGAACACAGGTATTTTTATGTATTTCGTATAAATTATTAAAATAACTACTTATTAGAAATTCATGTATAATTAATTTGCACGTAAGCAGGCAAAATATGGACTATACATTAAACATCTAACTTTTTCAACTGGTAACCTAATATTTCTACAAATAAATTATTCTTATTCTTATCACGATTCTACGACCACTTTAGAATAGAAACAATTTAATTTAATGCAAGCTTTTGACAAATAACGTCACGACAAGACCAACAGTTACTGTAAGTCCAATTAATACATAATCATATAACAAAAATCATATTTAAATAACAACAGACCCGGAAATTAAACCAAGAACCAGACACGCCATTTTACCTAGCACGCGGAAACCAGAAACCGACTCAAAATTCAAATGAACCAGTTAGCTCAAAGCAGGGCTATTTGTTTTGCTTATTCCATCCCTGTAGTGGGGAGATAAGACGAGCTCCTATTTCATTGTAATAGTATGATGACACCCCAGGGCGTTCGCTAGGGGAGATTGGGGAATTTGGATGCACAACGCTCTGTAATAAAGTCTTTGAAATCGCACCAAATTGCGCCGAGTGTGGATAACGGCACTCCAATTGCATTTGTTTCTTGATTCTTGGGGGCTTTAAAGCAATTAAAGGGAGGGAGATAGCGGAAGGTGCTATGGTGTCGGTATACGGGAAAATGTTGATGATTTAATGCACTAGTGAGATTGTATTTAGAAACAAACGATAGATTATTAAGAAACCTAAAAATCTTATTACGTTAGGAAAACTACAGCTTTGACACCGAAAATTGAATATCTCTATAACATCTCAAACATATTTTCCATTTCACACACAATTTTCCCCAGAGCACTGTGACTATGAATGATATCTTAAATGTGTTATCTTCTTTGGACCAGTCCCGACACTGCGATTCCCATAATATCTTGTGTCCCGAAACTGCGAGCCCGCAATATCTCGTATAAACCGGAATATGTTTACACGTTTATGACTTCTCACTTCGGACATTTGAACCTTTACTTTTATCCTGAGTTCGTGGCCCGTGTGGATGTAAACGAGACTGAGTTTTAAGGGCCTTTTGTCTGCTTTTTTAAGATTACTTGCTCATAAACGTTCGTTTGTGAGTCATCAAATATGGTCTAGTAGTCAGCTGATTAAAGGTTGTTAATGCTGTGTATATACAAGAGATTTTATGTAGAAAACCATCGTAGGTCGAATTATTTTGTAAGTGAGCTCAAGCTACGATATACAAAGAAATAATCCAAAATTATTTCACGTTTTCCAACAGCTAAAAGAGTTTCAATAAACGCCAACCCTAATAAATCCGGATTGATGGTAACCGTCTATACGACGCAATATCGTAGTGGCAATAGAACATTTATAAAGCATTGTTACCCTACGCACGCAGACTGCCAAATACATACTAAAAAATTTGGTCACAATAAAAAATATGTACCAGAAACATTTACCAATGTCGGGACAAGCCTAGTTACGATTATTTAAGGCCTTACATCTTTCCTTAGATTTATAATCCGGGTCTGGATTCTACGTAAAATTAATGTACAAAATGTTATGAAGCCCTGAACGTGATCAATTATAATTTATAGCCTGTTTCTTTAACTCTCATGTTAGAAAAATTTGCTAGAAGTTTTTTAAAAAAATATATAGAAAAATAGTGTTCTTTTAAAAATATCCACGATAGATGACGTTATTTCTTGTCACCCCTAACGTGACAAAATAGGCAGCCTTTATGTCGTCAAAAATTGTGTGTAAGAACGTATGGCTTTCAACTTTTCAAAGAAAATTGCAGAATCAACCTTCATAACCCAACATTACAGAGAAAAGGATGAACTTTTAACAAATCTAGGAAAGTTTCGTTCCTCCTTTGTGAAGTGAGCGTAAAAGAATTCCTGTGATCAGTCAGCAAATTGTTTTAACTTCGTTCCTTTAATTAAAACAGAAAGGAATACTTTGAAAACTTCTTTCTTCGACAACTCCTTACCTGGAACAATGGAAATTAATATCATTATAATTTAGGTACCTTTCATACACGCACAAATATAATATTACTACAGACAGATAGATCTGATATATATATATATATATATATATAGCCGCACGGGTTGATCGATCAAGTTAAGCTACGCTTGCCATGGTCGGTCCGTAGATGGGTGACTATCTTTACATACCGAGACCCTTCCGTGCCTCGGAAAGCACGTCAAGCCGTTGGTCCCGGCTGTCATTCTTGGATCTTTAACAGCAGTTACGGGTCATCGGAAGCCTGAAAGTCTGACAACCAGTCTTACCAAGTGGTATCGTATTAACCAGTAACTGGGTTTTGGAGGTCATATAGGCAGTCGCTCCATGTAAAATACTGCTATTCAGCTGCATTCGGTTAGACTGGAAGTCGACCCCAGCATACATAGTTAGGAAAAGGCTAGGCAGATGGTGAGATAGATAGAATATGGGTATAGGTATTGATCAATCTGAATGTTCTCTCGTCTATTTCCCAAAACGAATCAATATATGTATCCATGGGGCAGCGCCTGCATTATTTATTAGGATCGTTCTAGGTCAGTAGTAAAAACTACTGAATTTGAAATATTAATTTAAGTTTTAATCCATTACAAAATAAATACAGCGGGGTGGTTGCATAACACTAACACTAGCAATAGCTTTCATTTTGACAGTTCAACAACATTCATTGCGTTATTTACGTAGTTGAGCAGACGCATTTTCAGACCATATGAAGTAACGGGTTAGCAATATCCTTCCTTCCTTCTATATTTATGTCTGTAATTTATACAGTGTACATAATAAAGAGTATTCTATTCTAGATTGTGATTGAAAGTGTGTCACGCAATCAGGTGCTGGTTACACTTGATTAATAGGCTGAATAATGATATGTATTTATTAAACCTCATTGGGGAGACCTCCCTGAAGTTAGACAGTAACGGAACAGATATCTTTAACAATCCTCAAGCGTTGAGCCATTACAAAAGAAACAACGGTTACAGTTGAGTGATCTGAACTTTAACTCAACAAAACCCTAAAACCTATTTCATTTTACTCATAACTCGCAAAACATAAATAAATGAACTTCCCAAATTACATCAGTTAATAGTAATAATAATAATAAAATTTATTCAATAATATATGGACTAACGCTAAATACAGTTTTTCTTAAATCTATGTCAAATTCACCATTTTTTTTACACATTTGGTTGGTTACATAATTGGTTACAACGAACAACCATCGATAATCCACCTCATATACACACTAAGGTAACCGGATATCGCGTGACGTCAGATCCTGGTCGACGCTATTTGTCAGAATTAGAGAGGGTGCCATATTACACATTTTTCACTGAAATTCACATTTTGAGAGAAGTAGGTAGTACGTGGAGCTTGATAAATTACGGTGTGATAAACGAGGTTCAAAGTTTAGTCGTGTGTTCGGAGCTAAGTGCTTTTCCTAAGGCGACGTAAGTAAAGACTTATTGAGATGGAAGCATTATGCTTTAACTTCGAAAGGAAAAATCTAATGTAGTAATGACTTTAGTGACAAGTGAGACTGACGATTTTGTTTATCCTTATAAATGGATAATGATACTCTCGCAATTGGGTAGTTGCATGATATTGAATACTATATATTCTAGTAGATAATATATCCACACATGTAATACAATAATAGAATTCGAAATCAAATTTGAAATCGGTCGAAAAATAAAAAACTTATAACTTATAGAAACTTTTTGTCTATCTCTTTCTCGCAAAACGAAGTTTTGCATGTAATTTATATGGCGATACTGAACTATGACGTCACAATTCAGTATTTCCCTCTCTGTCTAATTGAGAGTTTTGAACGCTCATATCTTTTCAATTTTTAAAAATATTAAAAACTGTTTATACCAAGCTATTAGTGAGGCAAAAAAGCTTCAATTTAAATAATAAAAAAAAATTAGTCAACTCGCGGATTACGACAACTATATGTGGGGAGGAAGTGGTTTATACAGTAAAGGTCAGACAGCACTTTCTCCTTAAAAGTCAACAATGAAAAAAGCAAGAAAAATAGGTTTATTTGCCACAGAAAAACAAAATAAATCATGGGCACAAAACAGAAATAGTCGACAGCTGCACGTCATGACTGTGACAAGAAGGCTTCCACTCTGCATGATGCTGTACTGTGGGGATCCACAGCACACCGCTGATTTTCAGTGGTTCCCCGAAAAATACGGAAACCAAGTTAGGTTTAATGATTGGTACTATTGTCACAATGCAAACAAAGTTTTATTTATACGCTTGCTGGTACAGTCCTCATCTATTCACCAATTTTGAGCTAAGTGGACTCCAACAAAACACCAGAAAACGCTAAACAAACGAAGTTCAAAGTTGTGAGATTTATGTAAAAATATTCATATGTCACAAACAGTACGAGTATAAGCAATCTTCACTCGACTGTAATGCTAATATAACCTTATTCAGTCTTATTCCTATTCACGAAATCCCGTTACAGAAAATTTTACTTTGTAGAACTCTTAGAACGCGAAGACCCGCAAAATACTTTATAATACGACCAAATTGCAAAGACATCTGATGATACCTGAACATGTGGAGAAGCAAAACATTACCCGGTGCTTTTTAAATTGGCCGTTAGGAGCCAAAAACCATGCGATTACGTAATCTCTTTCGAATTTCCAGCGGAATTAATGTATGGAGCGAGGATTTCGTTTTGCGCTAAATTTTAGAACGAATTTTTGCTTGTGCTTTTTCGAAGTAAACTTTTAAGTAGCTGCTACGGCGTAGCATTCGTAGCGCTCGTAGCAAGCATATTTTTTTTTGTTTCTTTTAGTTAATTAAAATTGTACAAAATAATTGCTCAATGTTCTTTCTTTGATAAGATAGGGAGTAATTCCTTAATTTAACTCCTTTCCCATTTTTAGAGTGTTGTGTATTACAGTGTTTAATTAAAATACTTAGACGATAAATAGTTGCGTGGGTAACCCATTAGAAGATCAGAAGGCCAATTCTCGTAACTAAAAACGTTCAAAATCTAGTAGCAAACTCATCTCAGCGACAATCAATGTCAAAAACCTGTCAAAAATGTAGGGAAATTAGAGGTCTTTTTGACAGATTGAGACTGTGAAGTTTCTTAAAATTACGAAAATTGCCTCTAAGTTCGCGAGCAAAACTAGAACCGCCCATGCTTAATTTTTCCCAAACCTTTTCTAGCAGCATCATGCCACTATAATCACCACAAAAACCGGTCTTACCGAAACCTTTGAAACTAAAACTTCTAAACCTTAAAAGTTAACAAATCATTTCCGAGCATCACCGGGCGCGGGCGGGTGAGTTTGCATAAGATATTTGACTCGGACGTGTAACGTAGGTGTTTTTATTCATTTTTCTCTGTGAAGTTGATACCTTGCTCCCACTCCTTCTTTCTCCTCCCCCTCTCTCCTTTGTTATGACAGAATGCCCGGCGGGAACCCGCTGCTGCCTCGAGATTATAACTTTTCTTGAAAACGAAGTTACACTTTATACGGCCCATTAATAAGCCGGGATTTCATTCGCAGTGTACTGAAAGCATTATTCTTTGTTAATTTAAATCGCCTATTTATCGTGTTTATTGCGCGTAATGGAATTTGAAAAGGAAACTTTGGAATTTTCTTTTTAGTTGAGCGCATTCGTTACGGTTTCAGGTAAGTATTTTAGTGGCTTGGAAAGTATGTTACGAGGTTTCGTTGAGAATTTAAGTATGTATTTCTAAATAATATAAAAGTTACTCAGTTAGTATTAAGGTAGAGTTGTCCAAGCAGATTTATTCGCTATAAATCTCTCATTACGAGCAACGTAGAGTAATTAGAATACACTACAGCATGAAAACCGTATGTAACATTTTGGTAAAATAAATGGGCTGTTCACAGTGTATATTTCCAGAATATATAATACAGTTACAATGAGGAGGGCGACGATAATCAATCTTTTTTTTTTTTTGTATAAATTTTGAGGTTCAAGAGTGCCTTTTATGTTCCTATTTGAAATAAATTATTTAACTTTGACTTTGAAATAAAGAGTGTTTCAACACACATTTTAAGGAGCCTGCTAAAAAGACAACGTAAGTGAAGAGTGACTGAAATAAATAACGAATTTATTTCACAAGCAGAAACTCTATAAGAATAAAATCTTTTAAAACAACTTGCATCCACAACCGCAAAGTGCTTACCCACCGTAAAGAATAAGCGTGAAATAAGCTTAGACAGGCTAAGCCGTAAAGAGGGGAGGGGGGGGGTCTTTTAGTAAGCCATTGTAAAGAGATGGCCGCTTTTTGGGATTCTCTTTTTATTTTTACCTATTTGTTTCTTGACATTTGGTTCTATTTCTGACACATCAAAGAGGAGGAAGTTTTAAGAAATCTGATTGTGACGTGCTAGTCAGATTTGCCCATTTATGTTTTAGGTTGTCATTATTTTTACAATCTGTCATTTTAAGCAACGCTATCTGATATAGCTCTCGTCTACTGAAGTAAAATAAATGTTATGTTGTGTGACCAAAAAAAAAATTAAAAACAAAATTAAAAATGTACAATTAAATTAAACAAAATTAACAATATACAATTACATTGCCAGAAGATACCATTTTATTATTCTGTAATAATAATTAATCCACCCCATCGTTACAATATAGGTACTACCTATATGCTACCAGCCTCCACAGTTTACTCGCTTATTTTAATGATGCTAATACAATACAGACACTTAATGATATTTGTAAAAGACCATGCCTGTGGTCTTTCATAGCATGAGAGTATTTCCTTGTACTACAATACTTCTTCCTCAAAAGCTTTAATATAGTCTGCGACAACACAAAGCATTCCACCGAACACACAATGCAACATATCTTCACAGTATCCCTCTGTGTGCAAAACCGACTACGTGTAATACCCAGTATCCGTCTGTGTGCACTGCCCACTACCAATAATGTGCAATATCATATTAATATGGCGGCCCGACCACAACTGCTGCGGTGACGTGAGCACTTTGCACACTATACATTTGCGTGCTATACGTTTGCAAACTATACATTTGGAGTTTTTCATTTATTACGTAAGATGGTTTTGGGGGGGAGGGGGTCCGAACAAGTCTTATTTTTTCATACATGGGGTTGGGAGGGCTCTAGATTATTCTTACGTAAGATCACAAAAGTATGCTTTCAATTTTTTAAGATTTAAAGAGAGGGAAGGGGTTCATTCGAGTCTTACTTTTTCTTGCGTGGGGGGGGGGTCAGAAATTGGTGGAAATGGTTTTACGTAATAAACGAAAAGCCCCATTTGAGGGCACGAAAACCTTAGTTTTCATTATTCAGTGATTTAGAAATGATTGAACTAACAAACTGAGTTAGAAGTATAATAATGAACCTTTAATTAAAAAACTTTAGCAATATAAATCATAACAAAATTTAAAGGTTATCCCTTAAAATACAAAAACCTTAATGTTCAGTTTTTCAGTGATTTAGAAATGATTGAACTAACAAACTGAATTAAAAGTGTAATCATGAACCTTTATCTAGTGTCATCACTAAAGTTAGGCCAAGATTCCATACATTTGAAGTACGTTAAGTTCTTAAATACAACCTTTGGACCTATAAATTGACATTTCACGCTGACCTTTTCAGCAAAGTTAGCACAATATACTCTTGTCTAGCTCTGAGTTTGGCAATTCACTCTAAAGTTCAGTCGACGAACTAAATCCATTCCCGTCCCGGGTAAATTACTATCAGAGTTTTATATTCCAATGTTCCAGAACACCCGACGGCCAATATGGGTACGAAACATCGTTTGTCCTCTGAAAAACGTCACACTGTCATATAAATTCGATCAGGCCCGCCTATTCCAGGCATATGCGATAAAAAACATTAGCATACCTACTTGCGACACAGGCTTCGGCAATATTTTATGTTCAAATAACAAAAAGCACGCGTCGCAGCCAAACTTTAACATATAATCTTGTGAAAAAATATCGGTTGAGCAAATGTCAACTTTATGTTCCAAACAGCTACGCCTGAACAAGTAGCCGAGTAACCCCCCTTTTTACGCGTTAAACAAAACACAACCCTAACGACGTGTTGCTGAAGTTTAGTTTTTATTAGCTTCACAACAGTATCGGACGTGATCGATTACAAATTGTTTCATTGTGTACCTAATTAAAGTAGCTGACGGTAGCTTTTACTTTACGCGTTTATAAGGGTGTCGATGTAAACTGGTTCTCATTGCTTTGTCGTTAAAGTAGTGAATAGTGTGCATCGTTGATGTAGGCTCGTCTGCCACGGGGAGGGTGCCCCCGTGCGCCCTGCGGCGGCCCCCGTAAGGTCAAATGCAAACTCTATACCTTCACCCTCTGAAGGGCTATAAAGCCATTTTATTGGCTTAAGATAAAAGCTGTTCTTGGTAATTGTGTACACAAATGAAGAGCTTTTGTGATTATGTTATAAACATGTTTATGATAGGTAATCACGACGACGCGACGCCCCAAAAGTTGGCTTTCACTAAAAATTAGCAAAATTACGATACGTAAATTTTCGTAGAATTCACGTTTGAAATATTGGTAATTTAATCAAACATTTTTTTACTTATTACGTTGTAATTTGGTTGTAAAATCACTAATTTAGTAGTCACCTACTTACTAGGTATAAGATATCAGTCTAGTGCTTGCTACATTGGGTTAATAATTAGGTAAGTACTTGAAAAATACGAAAGGTTTAGCCTTAACATGTTAATTTATTTCCCCAAGACCCATTTTCTACCGATAGCATCATTGAGTTCGATACATAAACTAACCTCACTTAATCCATCGAGTCCCGTTCCAAGATTATATTCAACAAATTACCATAGTTAAACGAGTTGATATAAATCTCAATCCCTTGTAATTTATCTACGGCGGGAACCTCCACGTCAGACGCTATTGCGTAGTCCTAAGCTTTAAAATGACTTGGTTTTTCGACTCGGGCAAATGTACTGTGATTTTTCTTTGTTCGCTCTGACATCGATGGATGTCAATTCATCGGGAAAACGAAAGAAATGGCCTCTTTTGATAGAAACTTACGACTTTTTAATGTTGTCAAAGAGGCTGCAGCGGAAAAGTAAAGATGTATTACGAGAAATTGATTTTTTTGTTATAAATTATTGATGTTCGGAACATTTAACGACATCACAATAGGGTATCGAGGACTTTTTGAAGATGCCATTATAAAGGAATCAGCATGACCTATATCTTTCCGCTTTCTTACATTTGCTTTTCAATTTACGGTTTTCCTTTTACTGCTATATATAAATTGAGATCGCGACATAATTGTGCATACAAGCAAACGGGGACCAGACATGCTAGCAATTCCGTCTGTTCCCGAGCAATATCTATAATTACAATCTTCAGCCTTTGATCGTGTACAATTTAATACAAGCAGCGTGCTATCTATCGATCGCGACGTCCGTCCTCTGCGAGACCAAACGCCTGAATGAGTGCTTAGTGGTCTGTGAGCGTCTAAATACCACGCCCTTTACCGACTACCCACATTCTAGACATTGAATGAACTAAAGACGTGCCGACTTAGATATTGGTCATTGCACGCAAACGGTAAATGGGTCTTCTGAGTATAATTATCATCATCAACTTAGCCTTTTCCCAACTATGTTCGGGTCAGCTTCCAGTCTAAACAGATGCAGCTAAATACTAGTATTTTACATGGAGCGACTGCCTATCTGACCTCCACAATCCAGTTACTAGGCAATATGATTGTAATAATTTACCTTTTGGTAAGACTGATTGTCAGACTTTCGGGCTTCTGTTTTCTGAGTACATTACTAGATAAAACCGGCCAAGTGCGTGTCGGACCACGCACAATGAAGGGTTCCGTAGTTGGAATGAATTTATCCCAAGAACAAACTTGACATTGTAGTTGAAAATCATGTTCTGCATACATTGGAACTACAAAATTAAGTTGGTCGACTATTACTCGTAAACTTGTAAAGCCTACTTAGCTGTGATAATTTTCCTTTTAATTTCGTTATATACATACTACTACCGTGAATTTTTTCACATATCGAAAAGCAACCATTTAGCTGGCAGAAAGGGGGGGACACTTGCCTAACAAAAATTAGCACTTTAAAGCTTAATATTTCACAAACGGATCCCTGACTTTACCTGTAGAGAAGGTAAGTACCCTAAAAAGATTTTTTTCAATGTTATTTTTTACCACTTTGTCGGCGTGATTAATATGTATATCCATACCAAATTATAGCTTTCTAATGCTAAGAGTCTCTGAGCTAAGCTACGGACGGACGGACGAATGGACGGACAGACGGACGTGACGAAACTATAAGGGTTCCTTGAAATTTAGCCTCATATTTTATCTACTTTACGCAAAATAGACCTTACCGAAGCAAATATTTTATCGAGAAAAAGGTACAAAATACGAAAATGATATTACTCATCACTGGCACTTTTCTTAGCTGTACAATACTCCATCTATATCTTTTTTTCGTATAAAAATCTTGTCATAATGAGTAGGACACGTATAGATAGGTTCGGTATTGTGCTTGTCGGGTTCGATAAGTTGACATAAAAGCCGCCGACCGCACAATATCTACTTGAATAGAAGATATTGGAAAATATTAGAGGTGTTCTCTCGATGCTCGATAAACTTGAAACCGATAAAGTTCGTGCTGCAAACCTGAGGGGCTAGACCGCTTTTCAAATTCTCAAGTTCTTGAATTTGTTTCCTAATTCAGACAAAGTGATGGACATAGATTAGGGTTCGCAAACTGCAATGAAGGTTGTCAATAGGTACTTAACCAACATCAATTTAAAAAAAAAAAATTAAAAAATAATCGTGGTGGTCGCATTCGCAAGCACTACTGCTATGCATGAGGTCCGATTCCCAGGTCGGGCAAAGTTTTAATGGGTTTTTAGAAACTTGTTTTTTAATCGAATGGCCCTTTCTGTTCTCATTGACTCCTCTTCTAATAAGTAGGTATCTCCTACTTTTAAATACACATCGATATCTTTACATCTCCATTACTGTAGATATACATTTAATAGTATATCGGTCGACCGCGGTGGCCTTCCACTGATTGAGTCTATTGATGTGATCGAAAGTCTCTTTTAATTTAATTTATATCGACAAACGTTTGAGTTCTGAACAGGGTCAGTAATATACCTCTAAGTCAGAGGTTCTCAAACTTTTTTTCTCATAGACCACATTAATAATTTTGCTGGTTCCGGTGGAAACCTTGCCGATGCATTGCTACCATATTCCCAAAACTCGACAGTAAATGTGAAGATTACATCTAACGTAGACCCCGTCGAGTTTCCCGTGGACCCCTGGGGGTTCACCTGGACCACTTTGGGAATCGATGCTCTAAGTAAATATATTATAATGTTACATTAGGTATAGCATATTTATGTACATATGTTGTTCTATTTATCAACTTCTCTATCTTCTTGCCCGCGCTATTACTTCGTTTTCCCTTAGCGTTCTTTCTGACGTTTCTTCTTTTTGCTCCGCTCCTAAGCTCGCGTGATGTTCAATAGCCTTCATCAAGAATTAGGCTATCAAGTACAAAAATTATTCTTAATCCGACTGGTAGTTCCAGAGATTAGCGCTTTCAAACAAACAAACTCTTCAGCTTATTAAAAAATATAGATTTTTTTTAGTTTTTCCAGAATTATATACAGGATCCGACATATGATTTACTTGTTAGGTACTCGTAATATCAATTTTTTTATAAATAAATAAGGAAAGAAAAATGCGTTTATTGGCATTACAGCAAAAGTATAAGATAACAACCCTGTAATCCCCAAAAAGTTAGACAGAGGTGTACCCATAGAAACCCATTTTAAAAAAAAAAAAAATTCTAATAAAACTCACTGAAACATTTTCTTTACCCAGAATATTGATACTGTTACAATAAAAAAGCGGCCAAGTACAAGTACAATACCCCTTGTCGCTACGACACTAGGTCGCTAGCAAGCGACCGTTTTCGGGGGGCCATTATTGAGTGTGCAAGTCACCCCCGTCATCATTATCTGTGTAATTTATACAAAACATTGGTCAGCCAAGGGCTATAGACTTTCCATAGACCTAAATAACAAGTTCACTTTAGCCACCCAAACCCATAATCCAATATCTTTGTTCCCATATCCTGCAATAGTCCTACACCAACCGGGGGTTGTCCTTGGGTGCACTTGCATGGAGTAGGCAGTGACCTGTCGTTGCCGGCCGTGGTCGAGTCTATGGTCGGCAGCGAAGAGTCCTGGGACGCGGTGGTTTCCTTCTGCGAAACAGTCGTCTCGCAGAAGGAGGCTGCGGAAAGGGAGAGGGAGATCTCGTCCCCTCACCCGGCCCACAGCAGGCGCACCGGGCGTCGGCGGAGGGCGGACAACGCCTTCTTCCAGCCCCCCTAAATGGGTCCAGGGGCGACGGACTTGGGGACGTCCGTCGCCCCCCACATATCAGGACCCGAGGCGGCGGCGCGTAGTGTTCCACGCGCGCCCCTCTTAGACGTCGCGGGGGGAGTTTAACACCTCACTCCCCCCCCTGACACGAGGAGGTCCGCAGGGGCGGGCCAGCACCAGCCAGGGGTTGCGGAAGTATCGTTCGTTCCCGCGACCCCCGGCGTAGGTGAGAGAGGGAACACCGGGGTGGTTTTTAGTCAGTAAGAGTCTGACAGACCCCGCCGCCCGCCCCAGGGCGGCGGACATCCATGAGGATTTTCCACCCCGAAACAAAATAAAAAAAAATAAAAATCGGTGCACTTGCATAGTGCGGACAGGGATAATCGTCGGTTGGTGCCTCATTTAACTAAAAACGTCTAACGAGCCTCTGCGAGTTGGCTTCGGCCCCTCCTACACCTTCCAAAGGTCCAGGACCCGAGGATCCCGAGAAATATCAAAAGACTCAAAAAGCGGCCAAGTGCAAGTACCATACAATTCTTAACACTAGTAAAAATCCATTTGGCTGTTAACTGTATCTTATATTTATTATTTTGTTGTTATAGCAGCTATCGCAGTACACATTCTGAGAAAAATTAAAGTGTCCTGCCTAGTACGGGTCAAAGGATGACGCCTTGTGACAGACACGCACAGACGGGCAGCGGAGCCTTAGTAATTGGGTCCCATGTGCACCCTTTGGGTTCGGAAAACTAAAAACAAATAACATTGCGTCCGTTTGTAGTAGGTCTAGAGTAAATAAAATCAACAATAAATATCAGTTCCCAATCGAATCACCGAATTACTAGAGGCGCGGTACTCGACACTTTCATTTATCGATATTTGAAACTGACTCACTGGACTAGTTGCACTTGCAAATACGCAGAAACTTTATCCCAAATTTCCCAGATGAGAAAAAGTTTTATTGTATATAACTATAGAATTAAAAGTCTGGCTATACATAAATCTAAATCTAAACTAATATTATAAAGAGATAAAACTGATTGTACCTAAGAGGTAAAGTCTGGAACTACTAATTCGATCACACAAAATTAATTCACTGAAAGAAAGCTATACTGTTGCCGAGTGCCATTGAATTTATGTATTTTTCTGCCACGCAGGTAAAGCCGTAGGCAGCAGATATTCACTATAAAACAATGACTACCGTGTCTATCGGCAACGAAAAATAGAATCATATTTGCAATTTTGCACCTCTCTTCTAGGAACACAAGCTTGGATATATCGGAAAAATATGAAACGCAACTCCCCACATTGCATATAAAACGAGATAACGATACCGATTCCTGAACAATCCTTTCACGCGTTGGCTTAAATAAATTGGTAGACGGGTTTCATACCTATTCTATCCTTTCCGGGTACAATACCTATCCCATATGATTTATTTCTGGCTATCCTCCGACCGAAATTGGGGCTAAGTCAAACTTTTCGACCGTTTCTATGACGGATATCGGTTCTTGGTAATTTGCGTCGATCCCGAGACCCTTTAGGGTTTTGTACGGTAAAAATGGAACTCAGTAACGAGTTTGTAACTCCTCGATTTGATACGGTTGTGAGTTAATACGAGTATGGGGATATGTTTGTTAGATGATTGTTTTGCAAATTAATTTTGGGGATTAAAATGATAGGGGTGGAAGATATTTTCATTGCCTTTGATACGTTAATTGACATGGCTATTGTGCAAATGTGTTTTTGTACATTTAAGGGCTGTTCTTCAATGGTCGGAAAAAGTGGTGGTGGCCCAGTAGTAATGGCCGTTTTCAAGTTGTTGTAGGTCGTGGTTTTGAAACCAAGCAGGCGATTTACTTTGTGTAAATATTTTCATCACCACAGCTCTCAAAACGGTGAACGAAAACATCGTGAGGAAACCGGCATGTCCCAGAACCAAAATTCGAAGACTGACATCTACCAACCCGCACTGGGCCCGCGTGGTAGATTATCAACCCACTCCCTATCGAAGAGACGAGGCCTGTGTCCCAGCAGTGGGAAAATTATAGGCTCATTATGTTCAATGGTCAGGTTTTAATTCAATTTTCATGTTTGCAACTACTACAGCCGGTCGATTCTGTAAAAATCTCACCGTGAAATCATAAGTGAAGTGAGCACTTAATAGTGTTAATCCCTAGCGAATGACAGCTCACTCCACGCTCACTTCACCCAAGCTTTCATGGTGAGATGGTTACAGAATCGCACGGCTGTTTGTCTCTGCATCACCCTATGGTTGACTGGTAGAAAATGCCTATGGCATTAAATCCGCCTCTGTACATTTATGTGCTTGTAGTGTTAAATAAATAAATATGTTAGTTCAAAATACATGTTCGGTACAAAAGCTGTCAAACCGCAATATCTTATTACTTACTTATTACTATCTATCAAGTCTGTCCTACCCAGCGACGAATATAAAAATAATTAAAACACATCCTTCTTCAGGAATACAAAGCAGTTATTTGGTTCACTATTAATCAGAAATCACGCAAGTAATACTTGTATTGGTGAGATCGATATCTCGACACAAACAGGGTAGCGTGCCCAGTTGTCAGCTCATGGTAATTTAATCGTTCTGCTTACCCACGCGGCTCCCACGCGACTTATAAGTCCTGTGCCTCGTTCAGTACGTAGGCGAATAAGTTCTAGGATCCAACTATCCAACAGAAACTTATTTTTTTTTTTTGCATGAAAAGTCATGTTTTTAAAGTTAATTTTAAAATAAAATATTCATAGCTTTAACATACATTTTTTCAGCCACTAAAACCTTAGCTGGGACTGCATTCTAATTAACTCTCTCAGTTCGTGTGCGTTATGTTTAAAACATGACATTGAGTTTTAGTTGGCCACATTACCATTTCTACCCGACTTCCAGAACTACTTAGGGAAAACAGATTTCTAGATTTTTGGCAGCACCGCAAAAAGCCTCGTTTATCATATCTACGTGATGTGATTGGGTAATACTGGATAGTATCCTCATTCGATAAAAATGAGAGCCTTTTTTGTAAGGAGGAGAAATAATATCTTAGCGATAGGATTTATTAGAGATATTTTTATTATTTATTTATTTTACCATTTATGTATACACATATATAAACAGACGAAAAAACAGAACAGAAAAATAGGTACAAAGGTGATACTTATTTCTTAAGAAATCTCTTCCAGCATTCCTGCGATAGGACATTAGATAGAGATACTTATTTACGGCGAAATATATTTACAAACAAATAATCCTAATGCTAAAACAATAATACGAATATGTACTTGTAGGTATATAAAGTTTCTTATCATAAAATATTATTATTTTAGTAGTATTGAAATTATTTTTCTGTTGTACAGACGCCAGCACATCAAGCTATCCGAAACTGACAAATTTTCCCAATCAACTTTGAATCTTATGCTTTAGCGATAAAGTTGAAAATCTATATAGTAGCTTGATGTGCTGGCGTCTGAACAATTACTACATGTTTTATAATAGTACATTATGATATAAGTGCGGTAAGTTGAAAATTACAGCTGAGGCGATATTGCTAGCCCGAGCCGTAGGTGAGGGCTATAAGAAAGCAGAGGCTGTAATTATCAAACCGCACGTATGTCATACGACGTTTTATAACACATTTGTGAGGAAATAAATAAAACCCGGACTTTCTTAAACGAATAAATCTTTAATTACTTGTTAAAACAGTTATTAAAATTCGAACAATTTGTAAAATTAATTATTTCGTTGCCAGTTGGCATTTTGAATGTTGTCAAGCTATTACTCGTATTATTAGTTGCAATTTCACCAGCGATTTTTCAATTAGCGATGCGCGCGCATCAGCGTCTTTTGTTTATGGCAAAGGCACAAAAAACAGCCAGTATTACTAATAAAGTAAATTAATACTTTTGTGTTTTTGTTACAGATAAATAGTTGTAATTAATTGTCAAAATTAATTAAATTAAAGAATTAAATGTTTATTTATTATATTTTATCTCCCAAAGTTAATTTTATTCATAAAATGTTGACGACTTTTCTGACATAAAAACTCTTTGCTAAGATTTAAAAAAGTACCGTTCGTTTTAGACGGAGCATCTTGATAAACCGTACGCTTTACATTACAATTACGCACAAGTAGGTAATGAGATACATTACGATATTGAAATTGGTGCAGTAAGAGACCTTTTACGAGCAAATGTGTTATAAATATATATTATAGTAAATCGTATGAATGTGTTTATAAACTATTTATGTATTGATCACTGTCCTCTCAACCAAAGCACCTGCCATCTAATCTCTTCACCACCCTTAGTTGACTGGTAGAGAATGCCTAAGTCATTACCTTTTGTGCGAAAAGTTTAAATAAATAAATAAATAAATATTAATAAAAAAAAGTCCCCCCGCCGCGTCTGTATGTCTGTCTGAACTCAATATTAACCGAACAGATTCTTACGGTTTTACCAATGGATGGATTGATTCATGAAGAAGGCTTAGGCGTAATAAGTCCTTCAATGTTTTGTGCAAATTGGCTGAAATATGACTATGATTGTCCAAAAACGAATTAACGGATTTGAATGAAATTTGGCACAAATAGGGCATTTTTAATCCCTGAAGTACGGTCACGCGAGGTAATTTCTGACTTCTACCCAGGCGAAGCCGTGGGTTGTGAAGTTTATATAAATAAAAAGTAGTTATGTCCGCCACATTAATAAATTAGCTCACATTTTAATTAAACCACATTCTGAAACACTAGAAACAATGATACGTTAACTACCGATCTAATACGTAAATCAAAGGCATTTTCCCTTTGTAACGTAAGCATACGTAGTTAACTTCATAATATTAGTATAGTTTGGAAGATAAACTGGAAACTATAAGCGTTTAGCTCTTACAGCTCCCGTGACGTCAGCGTAATACAATTCCTTCGGACTTAGCATTAATTTGTACTGTATTTACTGAACGTTATTAGTTTATTGCATGGCTGACATACTGCTGTTTATTGCAATTTGAGTGGTAGAAAGTTGAAGAGCTTTTGCGCTACATACTCGTACCTAAAATCTTTAGTGAAGGTATTGTATAAGTAGACAAGACAAAGCTTTAAAAAGAATGGATGATGATCTTTGATAATAAAGCAGCCAAGTGCGAGCCCGACTCGCGCACGAAGGGTTCCGTACCACAAGGCAAACAAAACGCCGAAAAAACACGTTTCTTGTATGGAGACCTCCTTTAATGTTTAACTTTATTTTATTTTTATTATTTGTTGATATAACGGCAATAGAAACACAGTATGAAAATTTCAACTGTCTACCTACGGTTCATGAGATACAGCCCGCTGACAAACAGACGGACGGACGGATGGATAGACAGACGGATAGCGGAAGCTTAGTAATAGGCCCCATTGGCACCGTTTGGGTACGGAACCCTAAAAGCAATGCCTGCATTTCTTACTATACCTCGTATTTTTGCTTTCTCCCACATATTTTTTATCCAACTTGGCTGACACCAACTTCATACCCACAGCACGTCCATAGTATAAAGAGGGGAAGTAGGCTATCTCCGGCCTAATCCGCGATATAATTGCCTACTGTCTTAGGGTTGTCACTTTTAGGAAAATTTTAATTCAGTGCAAACCAACACAGAAATGTAAAACAAATACAGAAATGTATTCAAGATTCAGAGCAGTATTATTTATTTAAAAAAAGGGATAAAATAAACCGGCGCGCGGCGGGGCGGTGGGGGCGCGACTGTCCGCTCTTCGTCAGATTCGGTTGTCGCCCAAACCGCTAACATATACTATTTATAGACTAAGAGCTCGTATATCATATATAAAATCGTAAAAAAAAAATACAAAAAACTGTTTAGTATAATTATATACTAGTCAGTTTTTTGTATTTTTTTTGATAGGCACCATGTAGTATTTGTACACATAAAGGCCCATATTTATTTTTATTTTTAATTAATACAAACATATCTATTGAATCACACATTTATTACAAAATTACAAATTAGCTACAGAAAAATTCTTTCTTCGGTTTCGACTATTACGAAACGCCTTGTTATTAAACTTTAATGTGTAATATATCCGCATCCTTATAAATAACTTTTGGAAATATAATTTCGGAAAGCATGGGCAGGGCGGTGAAAAATGTAAAACTTTTATTTGTTCATAAACAAAAGCCGCGACGCGCGAACCTCGTGCGGTGTTAGCCCCGCCTGGCGCTGTGAGAAATGGGTCGAGATTTTGTTTAAGTGTGCGTGCGGCGCGCATAGATACTTTGGCGCACACATACAAGCCGCGCGCGGTGCGTTTGTATGAAGATAACTTACTTCCCCTCTTTGTACTATGGCACGTCTCCCACATTTTTGATGAAGCATATTGTTCCATCAGAAAATACGACCCATTTTGTGCTAGTGGACTAGCAAAAAAAGAAAGAGATACATTTCAGTGCGAAACGACGCGACGGCTCGACAGAACAACGAAAAACTCGAAAAGCGGAGATATGAAATATTAAATTTTAACTACCACGAGTGCTAATGAATTTCCAACCGCAGAAGCAATTAAAACAGCAAGCCGTAATAGGGAAAAGTGAGATGAGTCCGTAACCAAGGTACCACGTCAAACAACACTAAAAAAGACAGTTTAGTTTCTAATAGGATTCGCGCTAAGACTTTTATGTTCATTTTTTGTTACGTACTGCTGTAAAGGCAGCATATATTATCCAAAAAAAAAAAGATACCTACTCATATTAAATCTTGCAGACTTTTATATCCAGCACCTTAATTGCGCACAGTTTCGATCACAGTCTGAATCACTTTGAAGGATATTACTAACCTATCATCTGCCTAGCCTATTCCCAACTATGTTGGGGTCGGCTTCCAGTCTAACCGGATGCACCTCCACAACCCAGTTACTGGGTAATACGATACCCCTTGGTAAGACTAGTTGTCAGACTTTCGGGCTCCTGACTACCCGTAACAACTGTCAAAGATCCACGAATGACAGCCGGGACCAACGGCTTAACGTGCTTTCCGAGGCACGGAGGGGTCTTGGTATGTGAAGATGGTCACTCATCCACAGACCAAGCGCGGCAAGCGCAGCTTAACCTGATCGATCGACCTGTGCGGCTGTTATTATTTAGCCACGTTACTAACCTATTGTTCGAAAAGCTAGATAGCTCTAATAACGCGGGCTATTCGCTTCGCAGTCGATAATAAAGACAAGGAATTCGAAATTCTCCGTATTTTATACTACAACAGCATAGTGGCGTAACACACTATCAGTAGCAATGGCTTTCATTTTGACAGTTCAACAACATTCATTCGTCACTCAACGTAAATAACGCAATGAATGTTGTTGAACTGTCAAAATGAAGCCCATTGCTGCTGCCATTGCTAGCGTGTTACGCAATTATCCCGCTGAGCGTGTAGTATCTAGTTATAAAGTAGGTACTCCATTTTCGAGATATAATACAAATTAAACACGTTGCCGCTTCTCTGAAATGGCGTTACATAACATAGTTACAGTACTAAACAGTGTTTAGAACAGCAGACGTTTCCGCTCAACCGCAAACTTAGATGTTAATACCGCGTATTAAACTGTAGCCTGAGATGTAACGATGTTATTGACAACAAAGGTCCAAATTGATTGTGACAGACAGATTTAGGAAACCACATTTGTGACAGAATTTAGCAATGTAACACAACAACTTTACCGAAAGTTCAATAAACGAATCTTTTCAAGTGGAAATTCTACAAAAACTATTCCAATCTTAATCCGCACTTGGTCAACAACTAGCGCAAGCAACTCGTCTCGTTCTAAACGCTCCACAATCCAATATAAGACGTCTAAGACCGGTCCAGACACGTACCAAGTGAAAATCTAGATCGAGAGATTCCCACACTCAGTTCCGAGATCCGAACAACTCATTTAAACAGACCATAGTAAGCGAACTTGAAACTGGAAATTAATAGACAAAGTTTTAAGCAAGCTATTGGTTCCGTAGTTAGAGATAACGTAGCTTTTACACTTTTGGGCCTCATATTGAAACATCCTGAATTTATAGAGGTCCAAAAGTTTGAAATATTCAGCAAAACGCGTAACGTTCAACCAATTCTAGTTAGCAGAATACCTTTGTCAATAAACCGTTGTATAAAAAATATTCTAATTAACAAAGTTCATTTTGGACTGTCAAATTTTCTTAAGTAATTAATTACTTTACCGAAGTTCACGGAGACCGTTTGACATCGTATTAAAAATTCAGTCATTCATCACTTGGAAATACTTCAGTTTGGGAGAAAAAAACAATGTAATTTGATATTTGATATTTGTTTTTTTTTTTTTTAACTTATCCTGGTCTTCTTTTCTTATTGATGGTACTGTTCTTCAATTCCGTTCAATTTCCGCTAATGAACTACCTAATATCTCTCGACATATCTAAGATCAGACGACCCTAAATATAAGCCCTAAGAAACAAAATCGCAATTCACATCACTAACTAAAACCGTTATTCCTAAAAGACATTTAGATATCCCATATTCAAACAACAAAACAATGTCCACTGCTATCCGTCACGTCATCACGCTCGCACGACATTTCGTGTCGTTATCGGCCACAAGACGGACGACCCATTGGCGTGACGATATCCATTAGTTTATCCGCCTCGACGGCTGCCAACGTTGGCCCAACGTGCGATGTATTGAGATATTGGCCGTCAACGTTCGATGTATTGAGATATTGAGCTAAACCAAACGTGATTTACTGGAGACGAAGCTGCTGCGAATATGTTGTGAAACTGATTGAGTTAGCTTAAATTAGTTTGTGCTTGGTTAGGTTATTGTCTTAGCTTGGAATTGCAACAACTAACTTGCATAGTTAACATCAAACTAAGGTTCGTTTAAGTAGTATGGAGTGTCCTATTAAACGTCTCTCTTTTGACATTATTTTCATACTAGCAGCGCCCCGCGGTTTCACCCGCATAAATTGCGAACCCGTAAGAATATCGGGATGAAAATTATTCTACGTTTTAATGCTAGTTATAAACTATCTGTGTGCTAAATTTCATCGAAATCCGTTCAGTATTTTTTGCGTGAAAGAGTAACAAACATCCATCCAGCCATCCTCACAAACTTTCGCGTTTATAATATTATTAGTAGTATTAGTAGGATTGAATGCTTATGCGAATCCCGCACCCCCGGCCATAAGCAGAAGTGGAACACCGCAGTGGTTTTATCCGGTAAGAATCCGGCATGCCCCTCTGTCGCCCCCACGATGGAGGCAGTCTACAAGGATTTCCACCGCACACAAAAAAAAAAAAAATTATACTAGGACCAGCAAGCGCAAAAAGCTCTCTTCCTGCACTTGCACCTGGATAAAAAGGAATGCTATCCCGATAATGGCAAAGGCTAGATAGTGCAATTAAATCTTTACAGCTTCCAGTCAACGTATACTAAAAGTTTAATAATAGTAAAATTCCGTATTTTATAACCTACTACAAAAGCGCAATCGCCAAACCTGATCTCTTAAGCAAAATTGTCCTATAATCGTAAAATATTAATTAAAGCACCTATAAAAATGACACTTACGATTTTATTTATAAACGTTGCTTAAAGTCTGTTTAACCATTCATTTTTGACGTTTAAACGTCTCTTAACATTATGCAACGTAAAGGCCGGTCGCTGAAAACCAGCGCTGGTGCTGTCTCGCGTAGAGTCCTAGCATTACGCTGAGTGATGGCCATTTTGCGTAGATGTAACGCATATTTTTCCCCAACTTGTTCTTTTTTAACAGAGGTTCCAAAAAGGACGAGGATATATGTACGACATTATGTATGTTTTTTTTTTATGTATATTCACCGATTTCTCCGTCAATTGTGGACCTATTTTTTAAATTATTTTTTTGTTTGAAAGGGTATGCCCTCGAGGTGGTCCCATTGTCACCAAGTCGGAATCTGATGAGGGGATCCCATGGAAATCAAGGGAAACCCACAAATTTTATAGGCACACCTATAGCGATTTGGGTATTCTTTATAGTAACTCGTGCATTTGCTCTCAGAAAGTACCATTTGGTGAAATGGAACTGATGATGAAGACCACAGATTGCCATCGGAACTACTCAATAATAAGTATTATATTACACGGGTTGCAGGTACTTTAATGTGGTTGCCAAGCAATGTATGCTAGTCATAATGCGTATGGTGAAGTGGAGCTGATCGTGACTTCTCAATCAGCTCCAGTTCTCCTGGTTCTTAACAGGAGAACTCCTCAACAATTAACGTCCCTGCATCGGGAAAAGCAATATTTTGTAAAAGGTGATGAGCAGTTGACATTAGGCTATTGTAACTTAGATAAATTACAAACTGACCCACTAAAAAGTGAAAAATATGTTTTCTTTTTTCACAAAAACAAAACAACCGACTTCCAAAAAACACTACAAAGTGAAAAATAACTTTTGTTTCGGAAGTCGGTGGTAAAAAACTAAAATACAGATCCAAAAACACCGACTTCCGAAGTTAAACTTATTTTTCACTTTATAGTGTTTTTTTGAAGCCGGTTTTTTTTTGTTTTTAATATTTCTATTGCGTTTCTGTTCTTTCTCTGCGTCTTATTTGCGGAGTAATCATTTTGAAGGATATTGCTAATGCATTGCTTCATATGTTCGAAAAAATTATCTACTCAACAACGTAAATTACGCAATGAATGTTGTTGAACTGTCAAAATGCAAGCCATTGCTACTGATAGTGTGTTACAACACTATACTGTTGTAGTATAAAATACAGAGAATTTCGTATTCCTTCTCTTTAATATCGACTGCGCTGCGAAGCGAATAGCACGCGGTATTAGAGCTATCTCGCTTACCCCTTCCAGGTCTATTCTACACAAGGCAAGTCAGTTCTATACGTATTTGCCCGTTATTGGTCGCTATCTGCTGTTCGCATCACGTTTGTGTATAATATCGACGATAAAATGTAATTTTATCAAACAGTCTGTTATAATGTTATGACCAATAACGGGCAAATATTGAACTGACTTGCTTTGTGTACAATAGACCTGGAAGGGGTAAGCGAGATAGCTCTAATACCGCGGGCTATTCGCTTCGCAGTCGATATTAAAGGGAGATACACCCTGTATTGTCGAGCAATATTGTGTACAATTTATGATTATAACAGTGGGTCTAGAGTTATTGGTATACTTGTTTAGCTATTGTTTATTACTGGAAATAATTATTGCTCCTGTTTCGTTGGTTAGCGCTACTATTTCGATTCCCAGCTCGAGCAAAGTTTTACTGAGCTTTTCCATACGTCATTTCTCAGGAGCAGCCTGGAGTCTGGATTTGTACCCGGCTGGTAGCAGTAGGCTCGCCTCCCTTTACATTGGACTTAAACATCATCATCTGCCTAGCCTTTTCCAAACTGTGTTGGGGTCGGCTCCCAGTCTAACCGGATGCAGCTGAATACCATTATTTTACATGGAGCGACTGCCTATCTGATCTCCACAACACAGTTACTGGGTAATACGATACCCCTTGCTAAGACTGGTTGTCAGACTTTCGGGCTACTGACGACCCGTAACGACTGTCAAAGATGCTCGAATGACAGCTGGGAACGTGCTTTCCGAGGCACGGAGGGGTCTTGGTATGTGAAGATGGTCACCCATCCACGGACCAACCGCGGCAAGCGTAGCTTAACCTGTTCGATCGACCCGTGCGGCTGTTATTACTTAGCCACAAGCCCCCTTCTAGCGTACTACAAGTTCACTTCTGCCTTTCGGGGAAATACAGACGTCATACGATGTTATGTATGTATACTTGTGTTAATCTATTTTCACCCAACCATTTTGCAACTTCTGATATTGGAATTTATATTAAGTTCTGTAATTGGAGACTTTATTATTAAAATTCGAGAAAGAGCGGAGTTTCAATGAATCAATTTTTAAGTGTGTTGATACAAAACACGAAACTGACTAGCAAGCTATTAAGGCTTCTAAATCACGAACCATTTGACGACAACTCGATCCCTTATCAACGAAATATAATTAATTAGAAATTCCAACAAGTTACAAAATGTTACAATATACAGCCAATATAAATTTCAATATCCCCAAAATTCCTGGAGACACTTTCAAGAGGCGCTCATAAAAAGGCTACTTATTACATCTCGCGGCCGCCATCTTGGATCAAATTAACTTCCGACCCTGTATAGGGTGAAAAGTACGCGAAAAATTCAAGTCTCTTTAATAAACCCCGCATTATGAAGCTCGAATTAATTCACACACCAAATAGCCTCTTCCGGCTCTTTTGGAACTCAGTAGGGATGTCAACAGAATTTAAATCATCGATATCCTATTTATTGTGTATGCAGGGGTTGTTTTCGTTTCGATACTGTTTACGGTGCTTTTCCACAAAAAATAAAAGCTTATAAACTCGAATAAATAAACTGAAGCGAGGTTTCACGTTGAGCAAACATTTTGGAGTTTACTGTACGGATTTAAGTGCTCGTTGTATTTGAATTTGTTGCTGAAGTATCGATGAACCAAACTTGAGTAAGTATCGAATATCGAGTATCGATATTTTGTAGATAGGTGTTGGACAACCCTATAGCCGCTACTCGAGGAATTTCTCATTTAGAGCGCGCTACCCTATGCACCTTTTGATGCCAGTAGCCAAGCAGAGAGGAGACAGAAGAAATGTGGAGACAGGAAAAACGTGAGAATTTCGTTATAACACAAAACGCGCGGCGTAAAATGACTAATAAATGTGTCATGTGATATTCTTCTTAAAATCACCCGTTATATAACTTACATGTCCGCTACACAAGCTGATCATCTCATTTGCCTAGCCTTTTTCCAGCTATGTTGGAGTTGGCTTCCAGTTTAACCGGATGCAGCTGAATACACAGTTGAGGGACAGTTGAGGGAAAGTACACGCAAGAAAGGTTTTAAAAACAAAATTATACCCCAACTTAATATTGTTCAACATAGTCCTCATTATCAAGCAGTGCGGATTTTTAACAGGTTGAATTAATTAAAAATATCCTAGACAGGATTTCATTAGGCAACCCATCATCGTTACTTTCATTAGTATATTTTATTACATAAAAAAAAAAACATTTCGTCCGGTTACTCGATTGGTGAAGGTCGTTCCTCTACGTATCTTAGACTAAAATGCATCAACCTGCCATCAACATAAGGATCATTTCCATCACATCAGTCAGCAGTAGAAACTTCATACGTTTCGCATTTCGCAGGACTTTCGAACAATTCGCACCCGTATTCAATCGTACAAAGTTCGACATCGGAATTCGGAATGTCGGGTCCGGGATCTTTAAACCAGAGAGTGCGAAGTAAAACAATATGGAAGACGTCAGATTTATTACTTAGCCAATAGTTTTACGTGAGTTCTTGCAATGCGGTGAGAATACCTGGAACTGAGAAACTAGGAAGGTAGAACCTGAGCTAAGTACAGAAATCGAAACGGAGTGTTGACATTGAATTCGATAAGTTGGATTAACTTGAACTCGTTAAAGTTGAGCTATGACTTCGTATTTGATTTGCACTGGGGATCAGCATGATTTAAATGGACTTTGATAAGACCGCTTTATTGCTGGAAACTATGAGATTATTTAACAGGAAACTGGGACTTTTGTTATTGTCGTCGCTAAATTACCTATAGCATAATCAGGCTACAATGTTACCACTACTGGGACACTGGCTTGTTTTCTGTGAGAGGAAGTGGGCCATAATCCACCACACAGGCCCAGTGTCGGTTGGTGGATGAAATAACCTGTATGTGTGATAAAAAGTCTTTTTTTTTAATCTTCATCTACCGCACTAACTGCTCCTTTGCGTATGAAATGTCGAAAAACCTTCTTTAGTGCATCTTACACCGTCTTAGGAACATGTTCCACAAGTTTCTCCTCACTGGTTAATTTATTCATTTAATACTTCAAGCACATAAATGTACAGAGGCATATGTTATATTATGTATGTATTGCATGTGTTCTGGCTTCATTCATTCTTCTTTCTTTGTCCAGGCGGTCTTTCTTTGGAATGCGCTCCCTCTGAACATCAGCACGGCATCCAGTCGGTTATCTTTTAAAGTGAAGGCACGTGAACATATACGTCAGAAGTTGGCCGTAACATCCCAGCGCTGATTTGCTGGATTCATTTTCTCCTCTATCGATCATTTTTCTCCTGGCAGTTAATTTTGTTCATATGTATTTATCTATGTATTATTATTAATTCTAGAATTTAATAGTCATTTCCTAGCGATTTATCCCGTATGTTGCACCTGCCATAATTTGTCTCTGTATCACCCTAAGGTTGACTGATAGAAAATGCCTCAGGCATTACGTCCGCCTTTGTACAGTATTTTTTTTACTTGTGCTTGTAAAGTTTTAATAAATAAATAAATAATGTACTAGCTCTACTCCTTCTATAGGGAATAACAGTAACAGAGTAATGAGTAAACAAACGCACATAAAACCACAAATTAAACATGGCGGTGTCAGTTGGTCTGTCCGCAGTTTGTAATAGATTTATGGTGACAGCAACATCGCGACGTGGAATATCCGTCGGTGTCATGGCGACCATAAAATACAGTCATTTGTGGGACGCTGATGATGACAGGTGATTGCATTTGGCTGGTTTTAATAACCGGTTGATATTTCACTATGATTTTCATGGAATTAATTAAAAATTACGAGGCAAAATATCTCCTTTTTAATACGATAAAGTAGTATTGGGAAACTAGTTGCAAGCTTAGGTGATTTGTTGGTACTTATACTAATTAATGATTAAAAAACTCATCTCTCGAAATTCACGGCTCAACAGCGAACGTTGTTTTCGTCGTAACGCTCTCGAATAGAAATAAGTACAGGAAAATAGCACCAATCGGGCTTGTCAGAATAAAAAACAAAATATAGCTTCTAAAATAATGCCATGAGATCTCGTAAAAAAATTCTGCTAAGACTTGTGAATCCCAAAGCATGGTGGCTTTAGGATTCACAAGTCGCTTCAACGAAAACCTTTCCATATTTTATGGCTTAGTCTAGACGGCATAACTCATAAATTACTACACAGCTATACCTAGAAAACTTGCACATTTGGCAAACTGTACCTACCAACCTCTCAGAAGGGAATTACTGTATGTTTATGAAAACTGTAAATTTTGAGTATTCCCAGGTTTTCTCACAGTTTTATTGTACTTGAATTTAATTGAATTAACTGGTTTTGTAACCTTTTATTTTATACTCTGAGATCCTAACACAATCACAAAGGGAGACAATTTGAATGAATTAGGTACTGTTAATTCGCCTTTGCCCAGCAATGGGATAATGCCAGGCTGACAGTAAACTAACCAGTAACTATTAGTGCCAGATAAAACCAATAACAGTTGAACATGACCAAATCCTTAGTAAGTTAAAAAGAACAAAGACAAAATCGATCCATGACACGCAATATAGTACTTTGTTCTACCAAGAGCCCTTTGAGATCAATGACCGGCCGCTTATTCTCATAGAACTACATATTTCGTGACATTTAGGTACTGGATTTTATCGATTACTGCAAACCAATCGGAAAGGTTATGAACCTAAATCCGATCTGAAAATAATGTTACACGCTGCTGAGAAATACAGGAAAAATAGTCCTTCACAGTCAAAGAATTGTTATTTATTTAGGTTTTCTTTACATAAGGAAAATTAAGTTGAGTTCAATACTATCTTGTCTGTACAAACATAATAAATACGTAATGTTTTGCTACGTTTCCACAGCTGAAATACAGATTTGTTTTGCTAAAACCTGAAAGTTTACTTGCCATCCCCAAGAAATGAAAATTCTAGTTTATGCGTATAGATGAGAAGATGAAACTCCAACCTGGCAACCACAGAGCGACAGCAGGGTGTGGGTGTAGAGATATGTCGCAAACTATGATCCATCTTCTGTCCTGCCTTCTGTGTCCCAAAACGTGCAGTCAAAATGACCTCTGACGACGCTGCCACCGACGATGCCGTGTGAACTACAAATTTGTAGTTCTATTCGCTTCTTCTGCTTCTTTGTATTGTTGGCACGACTTTTCTAAGGTCTTTTTGGCCCAAAACTTCGCCATTTTCACGGCATCGTCGGTGGCAGCGTCGTCAGATGTCACTTTGACTGCAAGTTTTGGGAAACAGAAGGCAGGATGTTCAAAATCATCTATCATCATCTGCCTAGCCTTTTCCCAACTATGTTGGGGTCGCCTTCCAGTCTAAACAGACGCAGCTGAATACCAGTATTTTACATGAAGCGACTGCCTATATGACCTCCATAACCCAGTTACTGGGTAATACGATGCCCCTTGATAAGACTGGTTGTCAGTCTTTCGGGCTACTGACGACCCGTAACGACTATCAAAGATCCACGAATGACAGCCGGGACCAACGGCTTAACGTGCTTTCCGAGGCATGGAGGGGTCTTGGTATGTGAAGTTGGTCACCCATCCACGGACCAACCGCGGCAAGCGTAGCTTAACCTGATCGATCGACCCGTGCGGCTGTTATTACTTAGCCACAATCCCTTCAAAAACATATATGCACCACAAAAAGTTTTAGCGGGTAACCCGCTGACCATCATCGACTACAATCGCAAAACTGAACAAACACATGTTCCTGAACGAAAACCCCATACGCTGTCAATTCCACGCTCTAAGAGACCGCAAAACCGAATGAATTTACGTAAAAAAATAAAAAGTCCATCTACTATGCCAATGTTGGGACTAACTGAAACAAACAACGCAGGAAATCCGTTGGAAACAAGGACCGTTGAAAATGATAAAAAACCTTGTAAAAAGGTGAAAAAACCGGACCGGGCCGCGACACCGGGAATGCCGTATGCGAACTATTTGGGGCAGGGGCGTATTGTAGAAAAAACACAGCTTTTACAACCACTTTTGTTACTGAAAACAGTGGAAACGTGGCCATTTACGAATGCTGAAAATTCTTAAAATAAACAAACTTTTCTGGAGACAAGGGAAATTAAATTAGAGGACCTCATTTACATGTTGGGTGACGGTTTTGCGGTCTTGTTTTGAGAATAGTCTTCATTACATCCCTTGGGTGTAATACGTGTCCTATAACGCCAAGTGGTATACTTTACACATTTTAGTGGCAAATTAATAACATTATTTGTATTTTAAACATGGCGACAACTTTTCAAAGATTTAGAATATTTCCTGAAGCATAATTTCCAAATTATAGTTCCACGAATATAAACGAAGACAACTATGAACACTTGGAACAAATTACTGCCAACGAGCAACATATGCATGTCTTCAAACCAACATGATATTGGAACGCAGCTGCAATCGAAACCGCCGCACGTCCTAATGGTATCGTTAAATTTTACACACCATGTATAGGGAAATAGCTTGGAAATACACATGAGGTACACATTATAATACATACGACCAAATGAAAATTATATAGGAACTATTTAATCACACATTTATTTAGTCCCGGCTGTCATTCGTAGGTCTTTGACAGTCGTTACGGGTAGTCAGAAGCCCGAAAGTCTGACAACCAGTCTTACCTAGGGTTATCGTATTACCCAGTAACTGGGTTGTGGAGGTCAGATAGGCAGTCGCTCCATGTAAAATACTGGTATTCAGCTGCATCCGGTTAGACGGGAAGCCGACCCCAACATAGTTGGGAAAAGGCTAGGCAGATGATGATGATGATGATGATGAATCACACAAAACTACCAATCAGTAAACAGTACTGTAAGTGGCCAGTACGTGGGAATTTCTACTTGGCATTTGATAATATTTTTTCAAACCCGCGTTTCGTCAGTTTGTGATACCTAATTGGGTGATTACAATATGGGTATTTGGGAATCCCAATAATCATTTAATATCCACGGCCGTTCGGCGGCGAGGTAGGTGTAACCTTATTGAGAAGGAGGAGACCTCATACAGAAGACTGGCACATGAAAAGACAGGCCCAGTAGTGGATTAACTCGGCTAACTTATCTTTAAAAGAGTAACCGTGGAGTTTCCTGTCGGCTCTTCTCCATTGGAATCGTGCACCAAACTTCTGACATTTCATAAGTGCCCATGTAGGTTTATGTGAAATTAAATATTTTGATTTTGATGATAATGATCCCAATAAAAATAAATTCAATTTCTCTTTTCTTCAATAAAAAATCTGAACAATATCTGATAGAAAAGTAATTCAAACTCCCACTGAATCCTCTTTTAATCATCAAAATTTATTTCGGAAGGTGTAGTATGATAATTTATTTATAGAGTTCTCAACACGCATCGATGTCGGACCATAAACCGGGGAATAATGCATGATATTATGCAGGCTCACACTCGTGCAGTGCGTTTACATCTAGATAAGTATCTCTGCTAACGATGCCCCGCCTATTTTATTGTGCTTGGTTTTGTTTGGTGCAAGTGAGGTAATGATGCGTTTAAAACGGATGTTTTGATATACTTTAAAAGAATTGCCCGTCTACGTCTTTGTGAAAAATGTAGATGAGGCTGTTTAACTTTTGCGCAGTTACTGGTAACATAATGGATACGAAAAGTGAAGCTGCATTAAGAATATTAAAGAGCATCTGCTCAAATTTCTCAATATTTTATGAAAATATACAATGGATGTTCTGAAATAGTTTTAGACAGATAGTTATTCTTACAGACGTTCATTTGGTATGAATGTTATTAACCTTTTGAACGCCAATCACTTGTATACAAGTTCGTATTACACAAGTGATTAGCGTTCAAAAGGCTAATAACAATCCAGCTTTTAAAGCATTACAGACCAAAGTTACGGTTTCCTAGAAGAGCGGTTCCGTCACGATATAACGGCCGTCATGAAA
This sequence comes from Eremobia ochroleuca, assembly GCA_949629135.1. NCBI lineage: Eukaryota > Metazoa > Arthropoda > Insecta > Lepidoptera > Noctuidae > Eremobia > Eremobia ochroleuca. The sequence continues at coordinate 14,970,212 of OX451398.1, forward strand.
ATTTGTCATTTTCACCAATATTTAACATTGAGGACAGCCGTTACTGTGTGACCATTCACCGCTTTCAGAAACAAAAGTTTAACAAAATGTTTTGTCCCTAAATCACTCCCGCTGTAAGTTTGCGCCTTACACCAAGTTTTACTTTATCGAGAGAGACGCGTGATTTATGTTCTTAGTTTCAGTAATGAGGGGTATTCACCAAATACATAAATATTGCCCTGCTAATAAATGTAGGTTTATTAGGGGGTCGTAAAATGTTACCTATGTTGAATGTAATAAACAACTAATGATAAACTTCAACATAGGAAGGCTCTAGGTCAAATACTTTGATTAAAAACTTTACATCCCTATGCATTCAGATTAAACTTCCGTCATGGAAGTGTCCCGACTGCTTGATAGACTCACTGACTGACTGCCCATTTTTCATGGCAGGTCAGTCAGTGAGCAAAGAAAAAAAATCAACTAAAGAGCTAAAAATTCAACTTGAACGAATGATCTGCGCAAAGATTTTTTTAAAGTAACCTAACTGGGATGGAAGTTTGTATGTGAAATGGTAAATATAGTCATCATCCGCCTAGCTTTTCCCTACTATGTCGGGGTCGGCTTCCAGTCTAACCGGATGCAGCTGACTGTCAAAGATCCAAGAATGACAGCCAGGACCAACGGCTTAACGTGCTTTCCCAGACACGGTGGCCTCGGTACCACTCGTCCACAGACCGACCGTGACAAGCGTAGCTTAACCTGATCGATCGACCCGTGCGGCTGCAATTACTTAGCCACGAGCTCCTCAAATTGTGACTGTGACTAAATTGTGAACATAGTCTCAGGCAACAATTTATATTCCGTTTCACATGAAGCACAGCTTGTTCGAACAACACTTAACTAGCGTTACAACTAAATTATCACTCTGATGCTTTTAAATGCTCTCATGAAATCCATTTGGGCGCCAACCGAACATGATAAACCCGTGCTCAATTGAATTAAGTCGAGCCTCCGCGCTCCGCCGCTCAACTCGCTCAAATCGCTTAACTCGCGCAGTTTTGTTCGCGTCGAGCCTACAGCCGACACGAACCATTGAGTGGCTGACTTTAATGTTGATAGTAAATAAATTGTGTTTGATGACTTTGATGTGAGCTGATTTTTTAAATACAACATCACGCCTGTAATCGAAGAAGGGTTGAGCAGAAGTGCACCTATAGTAAAAGCCACAGTTCGTCAGTTATATCTACGTCTCTTGTAATAGGGGGCGAGTCTATTGTTAGAAGAGAGTTTATTTTTACAGCGGTTATAAAGTATGTATTCATTTATTATTAAATAATTTATGTACACACATATACCGGATAAATTTTTAACCAGTGCGCAAACTGTGAACATGAATTCAGCACATAGCATAGTTGATAATAATAATAATATTCCACAACTTTCACACAACGCCATCTAGTTCCAAACTAAGTAGAGCTTGTGCTATGAGTACTAGACAACTGATAAACATGCATATATATTTCTAAATACATACATATTATAGATAAATTACACATACAAATACGAATAATGAACATGCACTCTGGAGAACTACGAAGCATTCAGAATCAGTCCAGCCTAATGTAGTTTTGATGATGGCAATAGAGCATTTGTCTACATTGGAAGTAAAAAAAAAGAAATTCGTTGGCAGTCAAAAGCTCTTTTAGATCGCTGGCAATAACGCTGTGCCAGTAGCTATGCATAATTTTCGTATCGTTCTATTTTCTTTGAAACACGTCCGGCAAGATTTCGTTTCGCCAAAAATCTGGAGCGGAAGCCAAACGACAAACAACGAAGTACGCACCGCCCACATTTTGCCTGAGGAAGCGAATTTTTATTAAGAGGAAGAAGGCAGGAGTATATATAGACGGCAAAAGTTCTGTGTTTTAAACTTACTTAGATTTCAACCTAACACGTTTAAATTCCATACCACGACAGCATTATCTTCTTTTATTATTCCTCGAGTTTTTATCTTTTTTGTATATTTTGCTCTCAAACTGACGTTTTCCGCAAAGCTAGCCACATTTCATATATTTTACCAAAATAACAAAACAAAATTTTATGAAATATTCCTTACTTCGCATCTTAAATTTGTAAATCAGTGTTCACACCTGTTTCTTCATTCATAATTTTGGAACCATCTATTCACTACACCTTCACAAACCAAATCTGCTTTAGGCTCCCCGCTCACGTCCGATAATCGGTGACCGATTTTTTGTAGGAGAAAAATAGAACACACTGATAGCAATAGTGCAACGCACACGTCCTACAAAAAGTTGGTCAGAAATAGACTACAAAATCGGTCCTAAAAAAATCGGCCCGATTATCTGTCCTACAAAAAGTCTGACGTGAGCGGGCAGCGTAAGTAAATCCTAAATCTCTGCGCTCATGAAAACATTAAAGCGTTATCACTGTGTTAACTCTTTACATAATAAGAAAGGGAGAATGAATAAGCCACTAAAAGGATCCCTCTCGTGAGCTTCACTATTTCGCCGACAGGAGTTCTCATATAAATTGAGGAGGAAATTCTAGTATTATTACCCTCAGGTACCGTTCTGTCTCAGTTAGGAAGTAAATGTAGGTTATAGTAGCGAATTGTATTGTCAAAGTTTTAGTACGAAGGTGACGTCTTTGCATAGAGTCTGATGTATCAGAGTTGTATGAGGTCTGAGAGATATCTCCTAAAAGAACTTTGTGAAAGTTAAGCGGGGATTTTATGTTCACTCATTTCTGTAAGGCGATCTGTAGTATTAAGCTGGTACAAGACTAAAAGAAAGAAAAGAAAATCGCGTCGCAGCCATCTTTTATTCTTTTTTTGTTCTGTACTGGCACGATTTCCCGCAATTTCAAGTGAACGCAGAAAAAACTTTAGGTAGGTACTCATAAAATCAATTCGATTTCCATTCAGCAAGTAACTTGTTCGTATTTCCCGTAGTTCCTCAAAATATGACATCAAACAAGAATGACGTAATTAAAACACACACACCCATTTGCATATTTCAAAATAACAAATTTAAACTCGGGCATTTTTTTTAAAAGTCCGCCATTATTCCAACCCCCCTAGAGGTGAGGAGTCTCGGATATGTAAATAAGACGAGCACTCTCGGGTCGGAATTAAAAAGTGGCCGACCGTCGAGATAGGGCTGTGGTCGAGATACGGCTGCGCTGACGAGATCACTACAGATAAGCCACGTGATTTGCTGGGGCAGATTGTGGGTTGCGCTGATTATTATTTTTAAGTGTTGTGAATTATTTTGTTCCTTTGAGTCAGACTGATTTCTTGAACGATGACTTTTAATGAAGCTGATGTATTAAATATACGGAGCGGCCCGTGGCTAAATAATAACAGCCGCACAGTTCGATCGATCCGGTTAAGCTACGCTTGCCGCGGTTGGTCTGTGGATGGGTGACCATCTTTACATACCGAGACCCCTCCGTGCCTTGGAAAGCACGTTAAGCCGTTGGTCCCGGCTGTCATTCGTAGATCTTTGACAGTCGTTACGGGTAGTGAGAAGCCCGAAAGTCTGACAACCAGTCTTACCTAGAGGTATCGTATTACCCAGTAACTGGGTTGTGAAGGTCAGATAGGCAGTCGCTATATGTAAAATACTGGTATTCAGCTGCATCCAGTTAGATTGGAAGCCGACCACAACATAGTTGGGAAAAGGCTAGGCAGATGATGATGATGTATTAAATATACAAGTAGAAGATTGAATAGAAATAGCTACAGTTCCACACGCAGGAGTTAGGATAGATCTAGCTACTAATAAAACCGTGTCGAATGAAAATCTCTAGCTCAGTGATGTCGACCATTCCATCCAGACGCAAAACCTGCACATCCCTTAAAAAAACATCAAGAACCCTCCCCAAAAACCAATACACCAACAACTTCCCTGTTCTTCCCAGAATGCAAGCGAATCAACAACAGCTCAAAAACTTTTAATTACGAACTACCAGCACCGAAGTTTTTTAACGTCCGAACCGATTAAAAGTAACAATGTCGCAACAGATTTCTATCAAAGGGGTTTTTAGGGAAGAAAACTGGGTAGTCCGGGTACTTACCCGAGCCCTCTTCCTCTTAATGAATACAATCTTAATCGCGCTGCCCTTTTCTCGTGTAAATATTTAATTAGGTCGCAGGGTGCTCCTTTAACGGCTTAATTGCTGAAAATATGGTATTACACAGACGTTTGTTGCAAGGAAAATATTCTAATTTCGCGCTAAATGCGGTTATATGGCGCGTATCATTTTACGATTTGTGTGGGTTTGAAGCTGTGTGAATGTTAAGTGGCGTTGTAAAAGAGGGATTACATATAATTGCGCCTGTATTCCGTGTACAAGCGTATGGATACACCCACATTTCGACAGTTACCCAAGTTTTAAATCTTTAGGTACATGGTATAAGGGAGGGGGAGGGGGGTGTTAAGTTTTCCATTAGGAATCATAAGTAACAGCCCGGAGTTTGTAAGTTGGCGGTGTGATACCCCCGTACCTCTGAAAGCACGTTAACCCTTAACCAGGCAGTGGTGACATAGCGACCACATGGATTTTTAGTTTTATTGTGACGAGTCGATTTCTGAGATTCATTTACAGTGAGTAGTTTAACCCTTAAAAGCTGCGTAGATAACATGTAGGACAGTGGCCAGATACAGACCACATGTCTGCATGGGCAGCAGGCAGTGCTCATATAGAGACCACAGGGGTTTTTATTTCAAGAATAGAAAAAAAAAAAAAACAAGAAATTAGTTATATTTGTTATAACCCTGTAATCTACCAAAATCAGTATTCAAAAGAAAAAAAAATGGCTAGGCCTGGTTAAGGGTTAAGCCGTTGGTCCTGGGCCTGATCTCTCTCCGGTCGTCTCGGATTGCCGTCTCATCGGACTACGAGAGTGAGGGAAGAGGGAGTGCACTTGCATCTATGAGCACAATTGTACACTATAATATCCCCTGTGCCAAAGGCTAGTCTCCGTTGATATTGGCCGCCGTGGCCGAAATACGGTCTGGAGGACTTTTATCTATTTATAAGGGGCGGGCTACAGCCACTAACAGGGCACAAGTCCAGACTCCTGACTGCTACTGCCAATTCCCTTACTAAGAAAGACTTGGGTATCCATCTCTAGACCTCAATAGACAGGCTTACCACTACTATATCACCAAGACAGTTAAAGAGGAAGATTCGAATTCAATAAACTAAAAAGTACTACCTACTTATAAAAATATATAGCTCTTTAGATTCCTATCCTTCACGAAATAAAACCGTGGCAACTACCATAAGAACACATTTATTAAGATGGCTATTACGTTATTTTGCAAGTCCACGATCAATAATAACTTAATTACCCATACTGAAGGACAAGTAAATCGGTTCAGTATAATCTGAAGGCCAAAGTAAATTGCCCTCTATAGAAACAATAATTATGTTTCCTATGTATGAGTGTAACGTAGCAAATACTTAGTCTTGAATCATCATCATCTGCCTAGCCTTTTCCCAACTATGTTGGGGTCGGCCTCCAGTCTAACCGGATGCAGCTGAATACCAGTATTTTACATGGAGCGACTGCCTATCTGACCTCCACAACCCAGTTACTGGGTAATACGATACCCCTAGGTAAGACTGGTTGTCAGACTTTCAGGCTTCTGACTACCCGTAACGACTGTCAAAGATCTACGAATGACAGCCGGGACCAACGGCTTAACGTGCTTTCCGAGGCACGGAGGGGTCTCGGTATGTAAAGATGATCACCCATCCACAGACCAACCTCGGCAAGCGTAGCTTAACCTGATCGATCGACCTGTGCGACTGTTATTATTTAGCCACGTCTTGAATGAAATACGTAATTTTCTTTTTCAGTTCATTAGGTAGTCACGAAAAATAAATTACATGAACGAACAGCATAATGTTTCCACTGCTTGGACACAGGCCTTCTTTCTGTGAGAGGGAGTGGACTGTAAGCCAACACACGGGCACAATGTGGGTTGGTTTTTAGTACAGACGCCAGCACATCAAGCTACCCGAAACTGTCAAATTTTCACAATCAATTTTGAACCTAACGATAAAGCTGAAAATCTATTAAAGAAGTTTGAGAGATTGTAGTAGCTTGATGTCCAGCACATCAAGCTACTACAATCTCTCAAACTTCTGTACATGAATGCGAAAGTCGTATCGCGGAGGCCGAAGAGACAAACAATTTGCCAGTCAAAAAGAGTTTACAGAAGATAATAAGCCATCAGTGTCAGTCTATAATGGCTCCACTGCTGGGACACAGACACAGGCATCTTCTCTGTGAGAGGACCTGGGCCGTAATCCACCAAACGGGCCCCGTGTGGGTTGGTTTTCATTACATGACTGATTATCCAAAATCGAAAGTCTTATCTCGAAGGCCCGTAACTCAGACAAGAGACAGACATTTTGCCAGTCAAAGAAGGCTTTATAGAAGATACTATACCATCAAAGGATAAATATCACTTATACTCGTAATGTATACCTAGATTAATCGCTATTCCATTCAAAGCTGAACACATTACGTAATCACTGTCGCTATTAAGAATTTTCCATTAAAACCAACATTTTTCCATTAAAAAAGAGACTAAAAAACCGGAGAGTCGTTAGTTTCGTTTTTGTCCATTCAATGTCCACGCTCAGTCAGTAAAACTATGTCTATTCAGATTTTCACATTCCAGTCTTTAGTTTTATATGTCAGAAACGTCTAAACGAGTGCCTAACTTCATATTCTTTGTCGAAAACTGTGCCGCACGTAATAAAGTAAAAAGGAGAATCATTTTATTCAGATTAGGGTTGTATATGTATGAAGTACTTTTTGTTAGTCAAGTAGACTATGTATATAGGAATATAGTAGGACTGTTTCGCAACACTGCATAGCTTCGGAGATGGAGCCGAGACGCAATTTACATTCCGACTGCGTTAGTCGAATACTTCAGCTGAATCTATGTCCTGAAGCTTAACAGTAGGTAGCCTGGTATTTCTATTAAAAGCATTCTCTGTATTGTTATTGTCTTCATAATTCTTCTGTTTTTGTATTTGCTTGTGTGCTTCCTGTTTTCTGTATCTTTATCTGAAATTTCTCAGTAGCCCGGAGTCTGGATTAGTGTCCGGTTGAGGGCAATAGCTCGGACAAGTAGGTACCACAGGATGGCACAAGGACAAGCTAGTGAAGTGCTACTAACATAGTTTTAAGCTATATTTATTAACAAAAGTTTTGTTTTATACTGTATACATGTTAGTTTGTAAGGTATGTATATGTCTATGGGCTATTGTCGCCTAAAATAAATATGTATTTTAGTATTATCAATAGGCTCGCCGTACACGTACAGACGCAAGCACATCAAGGTACCCGAAACTGATAAATTTTCCCAATCAACTTTGAATCTTATACTTTAGCGATAAAGTTGAAATCTATTAAACGAATTTGACAGATTGTAGTAGCTTGATGTGCTGGCGTCTGTACATGGAAGTTAAAAATAACTGGCTAAATGTGGGTGTACTACAGGTACACCACTGCGCAACCCTCGAGGATTACAGGTATGATGATATGATGTTATTTTCTTTATTTCCCTGCTCTCCCCTTTGCAGCTGAGATAGCGGATAGGCCGTTTGGTCCCCTTGCACATCTGACGTCATCTCCGTCTTTCAGTAAATAACTTGCCAGATTCGTTATCCGGATCATATCATATCGCAGCAGCAGAATTATCATGTTTCTTTACAATTTAAAAGCACAACCTCTTTTGAAACTAAATTTTCTATCCCATATTTACCAAATTATTCTAGCGAAAGCCTTTAAAATCCAACCCTCGTCGTAAAATAAATACTACTAGTATTTCTTTTGAAAAGAGTAAAGAAGCGAGTCAGTATGTCAGGGCCGCTGCAGCTCCACTTGAGAGGCGTTCGTGACTTAATGAGGACTTCGTCAGACTTCGTAAGGTAACTTGAGGACTGGAGTTTACTGGAAGTTCTAGGATAGCTCGTAAAATAAGATTCGATGCAGATTTTATCAGATTTGGAAGGATTATATTTTTAATGAGGGTCTGTTGTTTTTCAACTAAGTTCTAAAAACGGGAATATTTGTTTGTAGTTTGATGATATTTTCGAAATAAACAGTTTTGATCATTGTATTATGTTTTTAAATCAATACTGCAATCGGGGTGTGCGAGGTCGCTAAGCTTCAGTGTCCGTAACGACACGTTATTAAACCGCTAAAAATAAAAACGTGTTGGCAAAACAGGGTGTGGAAAGACTTTCTTGTCCTTTCTCAAATCTAAGCACTTTTCTATTTTATACATAATTCTTAGAATCAGAACCCCTCAAATAGCAATAAAATTATGCAAAGATGCATGCAAGTCAGCATTTAATATCACGTTTGTTTTTTTTTTTCATAAAAAGCTGTTATCTACATCACAATAAGATTGAAAATGCCGTAAATAAATCTTAATAAAAACGTTGTTTAACGACACTAATAAAATCTCTTGTCTTATTTTCAAAGTTATACATTCAGTTCTCAAAGTTTATTGTTTTCAATTACATCTTTACCTTTCGCATAATATCCGCGATTCTCTTCATCCAGAGAGAACGAATTTATATGATTACGTATTTAAATCCTATGTACTTTGTCACGAGAATTTTGTTATTGTTCCAATTTCTTTTGTAGATGAATTGGGTTATTTATTTTTTCAAACTGCGAGGCAAATATTATTCTTTGTCATTATACGTTGCGTATTTTTTTTTTTTAATCTCTGGGGTAAACAATCGTAACAGTATTTTGCTAATAAATGTATCAGGAAGGTGTGGTCATAATTATGGGTTGTCGTATAGACCGACAAACTAATGGGGCCAACATCGTCATCGTAAAAAAATATCGACTGTTTCATACAAAACTTTAATACTTACGCCACCCAAATGTATGAGACGGCTGATATTTTTTTTGCGATGACAATGTTGGCCCCATGGAGAAAGTTGTTCAGTTTGATAGTCTGTACAATACAGGGACCAAACCTTTCTGATACATAATAATAATAACATTCCACAACTTTCACACAACGCCAATAGTCCCAAACTAAGCAGAGCTTGTGCTATGAGTACTAGACAACTGATAAACATACATATATATTTCTAAATACATGCAGCATGCATGCAGTATAATAAAATAAAAAAAAAACAATATTTTAAATTCACAGATAATGAAGAGCACAACTTGTTAAAAGACTTTAAAAGTTTATTTCCCGAAACTGTAAATACCATTCTCCTGAATGTAAAGCTCATCCTGTCTTCTTTACTCTAAATAAAGAATGAAATAAATACTTAAAACAGAGGAGCCGACAGAGACACAATTTACTTCAAAAGTTTAGTCACGGACCACGAATAAACAGAGCTTAAAGCACCAACTCTTAGTATCGCAGCGCACAAAGTAGAACAAAGTTTCAGAGCAAGCTAAGCGACAAATTGGACTCTTGCCGGTCGGAAATTAAACGAATACCTGTGTGTATCTTTGGTGTGATCACGTACATACTAGATCATACAACTTTTAATTAATTAACTCTTAAAACTCACGGTTTGAGCTAAAACAATTTGCTGAAATTCCTTTCAGCAAAAAATAAATTCGAACATAAAAACGTCCATAGCAACAAAATTGGAAAGTGCTGAAAATTGGACTCAATAAACCCTCTTAATCCATAAAGCGAGCTCGACGTGACAATGGAAAATTAAAAACCATTATAACATTTTTTTTCCTAACGACAGTCCCGTGAAAACGTCGAGATAATACATGTAAAGTTAACGTAATCTCTGAGTAACACTGAATTTGAATTAGTCCACTAACCTCCCTTAAAAGTTACGTGGCCTGTCCATTACGTAGGTCATTATAAAGGGCGTTGTGCAAAGTTTTAATGAGAAGAAGCAACGCTATCATCGTGGGCAGATAAGAGACGCTCGTGTAATCCTTGCCTAATTGATTTGCGAAGCGCCGACTCATGCCCTTGGAGGATATACTCGTAGGGCCGGTCGCCATTGTTGGCAGTCCATATCGATTCGGATACCGTTATCATAGGCATAACGCTGGGCAACTGCCTACTTCAATTATTGAACGGGGAGTAATAAACTGATGACCAACGTTAGGGAATAGGTAGGTATATGCTTTTGATTTGGTAATGGATTTTCATTTACCTGCTTCATATACAATCATAATTAACCGTTTAAACGGTTTAATTTTGTATGTGTAAACAAAGGGTTAGTTTAAAACGATGCCATTTTTTACAAGCTTTTATTTAACTTGCAATGTATGTATGTATGTATGTTACGGTGGAATCTTGCAACTCAATTTTGAAGCAGATATCTCCAACCGATTGAGCTGAAATTTTGTATACACGTTCAGTTTGGATGACAATGCATGGTTAGCTATGTGACGTCATTCTAAATCCAACACAACATGGCGGAACGCCCAAGATGGCAGACTAGTTATTTTTAATGCACCCCTTCAATGTGGGTATCAAATGAAAGGGTTTGCTGAGAGTAACTCGAAAAATAAAGTGACGTCATTCTAAATCCAACATGGTGGAACGCCCAAGATGGCGGACTAGTTATTTTTAATGTACACTTACAATATTGGTATCAAATGAAAGGGGTTGCTGAGAATAAACTCGAAAAATGAAATTTTCAAACTAAGTAAATACCAGTACTACAATCTCAATTTCCTCAAAAGACCACTTCAGACACCAATCTACATAGTCCTCAAAGATCAAAGATTATTTCCGGATTTTTATATACACATTGACATTGATGAATATTATATAAACAATGACATGGATATTTACTTTGTAAAGTATCTTATTTTTATTATTATTATTATTGTGAGTGTGAAGACTATGTGGGTCATTTCTTTTTTCTGTTTTCCTTCTTAGTTAGTTTTAATCATGACCTGGCAGTTTGAGTAATTTATGCGGCCTACCCAAATGTCCTTTCATTGGTATTGTTCGTCGAATCGTAAAGCTCCTCAAGTTCTGAGTTGAGCTGCACGATTTTTGACAAATGCGTGCACTGACTGGACAGGTCCTCTCAATCTGTGTGGTTCTTTACTCAAAAGACCATTTCAGACACCAATCTACATGGTCTTCACATGATCTGACCAAGATTATGTCTGGACTTTAAAAGAGACTGTGACCTCTGAGTTTGTTTCGGCCTTTCTTCTCAGAGTAGTCAGATAGGAAACGCCGACCTCATCTAGTTTAAAAAAATATGTGATTGACATGTAAAAGTGTTTGTACAAACCTACTTACAGAAAATAAATCATTTATCATTTATCATTATCATTTATCGCGACAAGCTTTTATATCATAGGAATTATGTAATGACATCAATATAGTAACAGTTTTAAAGAAAAAGTTTATTTTTTTTCTTTTTAGCGCATTTAAATAAAAGCTTGTTTTTAAAAAAGTTTTTTACTCTTCATTTTTTTTTACACATATTAATTAATAATTTTATTCGAAAGCCTTACTGAATGTTCCAAAATTGCATACCTACTCACTAATAACATCATAACACATTGAACAATTTCACATTTCACCGAAAAATTTAAAGCATGTCTGTCTAGCCTTTTCCCAACTATGTTGGTGTTGGCTTCCAGTCTAACCGGATGCAGCTGAATACCAGAATGTTTCATGGAGCGACTGCCTATCTTACCTCCACAGCCCAGTTACTAGGTAATACGATATCCCTTGGTAAGACTGGTTGTTGACAATAACAGCTTGGACCAACAGCTTAACGTACTTTCCGAAGCATGGAGGGGTCTTGGTATGTAAAGATGGTCACCCATCCTAAGACAAACCGCAGAAAGCGTAGCTTAACTTGATCCATCGATCCGTGCGGCCGTTATTACTTAGCCCCTGGAAAATTAAAAGTATATATCGACAGAAAACTATCCGTAATAAACGATCAAACAACTTTCTGCGAAAGTGTTTACTCGAAGTAACCCTACCCTACGGGCCCCTTGATGACGCTTACAAACATTTTTGCCGACGCAACACTCCTTTTGATTCTTCAAAAACGACAGTTTACCGTTCAACTTTCCTTCGAAGGAACTTTGAATGGTTTTCCAAGTAATTATACGGAACTCTGGCGGGCACTTCATGGTCCCTTGAAGATCGTTCATTAAATAAGTTGATGTCACGTATCTTATTAAAATTTACGGTCTTTTGCAGGCTTTGGGATTATTTGATAATATTACGAAGTTTTAAAATGAGCAAATACTTCTTACGTAAGTTTCAAAAAGTCAATATAATAAGTAGAGATCGTAATAGGTGGAGTATACTCGTATTTAATTTACCAAAATTTCGAATTGTAGTGCTCCAACCAATTTCTGAGTCTACAATAAACCTAATCAACCGTTATTGAATAGAAATGAAACCGTTATCCTGATAGAATACAATACTAGTATATACGATTAGGGGAAGTCCCGTAACGCCGGACGGCACCTAACGCCGGACACTCTTATTATCTCGACAAGTTAGAATGTGAACGATTCAAACACGTGTGAAAAAGGCGCGGGGGGGCATAACGGTACAGAGTCACATGACGCAGTTTGTTAGTGACGCTGAAGGCAACATCGGGAGCGGTCGGTTTTTCTTTTGGCGGAAAAATACAGCGGCATATAAGATCACTTACCCGAGTACGAACAAGTTTTAGTGAATCACGTAAATTACTGGATACAGTGCTCCAGCTGCCATGGGTGGGCTCATGAAGAATGTGCAGTCTTCAGACGACTACATTATGTGATCGATGCCAGATATTTTAAGAACGTCCGGTGCTAGGAGTTCGAACTGAAGTCCGTCCGGTACTAGGTGCCACTTCAAGCAATTGCATTTTTTTACACCAATGTTTAATTTTTGTTTTTGAATAAGATTATGCAGAGGTTGCATTTTTCTTAATTTGTGTTCATTCTACAGTTAGTCAACTTAACTAATTAATAAATAAAATTACATTTTTCGAAACAGTTTTTATTTTATTTCCTGAAAACCTTAGGTGTCCGTCACTAGGGGACTTCCCCCTACCCACATCCTTTTGAATTAAGAGTAACAGTAATATCAGTTACTACGACTTCGCGACTTCACCCGCGTCGATGTCGGTAATTATCCCACCGAAACATGCTACCGGGACAAAAAGTAGCCTATATTATTGTCCTTATAACATCAGCTACCTGCCAGTTAAAGTCACGTCAAAATCGGTCCAGCCGTTTCGGAGGTTAACCGGAAACAACAGACAGAATGACCAACAATTTTTTTTTTGTGATAAGTACCATATGTAGGTACTTTAATATTTTATTGCATTTAGTGAAAATCTGTTAATATGACATAACAAACAGACACTCCAATTTTAGTTAATTGTACTTTGTATGCATAGATATCTATAAAACTAGTTAATTAATATGTCTTTTGATGAGATATTCGTAGTAAGTTAGTGCTAAAGAGAATTGAAAAAGCAGAGAGAAGCGAGGTTTTCAAAGTACACTCCGCTGCTGAAAACCACACTGCCTTTGACGCCGCTCCAAAGGTAAACGCTAAAAATATCCGCGGTACAAACTTACAACGAGATGCATTCATCTCTATAAACTTTTGCCGTTTACAATTAACTTAAGTCTTTTTAAGTAAAGAGTTCTCTATCTTTTTAATCAGCCTCTTTGTCGCAGTGAAGCCATCCATTTAGATAAGTAACAGTTTTTCTAGAGTAGGTTCGTTTTTCTTATCAGAATTTTATAGCTTCAGGGCCCTAATTCTGTATGGCAATAATTATTATTTACCCGCGCAATTTTACCACGTGCAAACCACGTCGATATCGTGTCTTGTAGAAACCCCTGCAGTACGATTCTGTAACCATCTCACCGTGAAAAGGTGAAGTGAGCGTGGTGTGAGCTGTCAGTGTCATCCCACCTGATACTAGGGATTCACTAAGCAAACATTTACAATCATAATCGCACATACATTTACAATTACAATCGACGGCACGGTTGTTTAAAAAAAAAAAAATTATGTGGACTTTTTTAGGAAAAAAAAAAGAAAATTGATATTCTTACTAAGTTCCTGTTTTGCTATTTTATTTTAATACCCCTCAAAAAAAAAAAGAAAAGAGGTGAGATTTTTACAGAATCGACATGCTGTAATGGCAAGAAATCGAAATGTCAACCGTACGGACACGTATTTTGACAGTTCAAACCACACCAACTCCGCTTTAATTTCGCGCGGTTTTGTTCAGTGTGTCATAGAGAATACGTTAATAGCAGATGTAGTTAACTAAGGCATTGACTTGGTTTCGAAGTAAGGAATCATTAAGTACTCATAGTGAATTAGGGCGCAGAACGAATACCACGCAATTTAATCATTATTGAAGCATTAGAAAATTCAACCCGTGCCTACTCGTGGAATGTTATAAATAATTAAACATGATAATGCCAAAGCATTAACACTGATTATGACAAATTAGCCGATAGGAAAACGATAATTTATTGCTATCCAAAATATAATTTCACCCATATTTTGGTCGAAGCGAACCGGGAATTCATAATGTATTCCCCGATGACAATATAACAGTGGCGTCCTTACGGCACGCACGTTATTTATAACATGATTCGTATTTAATGGTAGGTAAATGCCTATAGTAATGTATAGGGGTGTGTAATAGGCAGAGGAATGAAAATCAAGTCTGCCAAGGTATTCACGGTTGTATTGAGCAACACACACAACTCAGAAAACAGTCAGAAGGAGAATAGTCAAGATTATAATAGACACACGCAGTCACAATAGTCATAGTATTATAATAACAGTTATTACCATTGAATACGAAAGTAATAGGCAAAAGAGGTGTCACGAAATCATGCGTAGCCGCTGGGTTACACTAGGTACAGACGCCAGCACATCAAGCTACTACCATATGTCAAATTTCTTTAATAGATTTTCAACTTTATCACTAAAGCATAAGGTTCAAAGTTGATTGGGAAAATATGACAGTTTCGGGTAGCTTGATGTGCTGGCGTCTGTACATGAACTCATAAATAAACAAATACAAATTATAATAAACTTAAAACATGTTTTTTTTATCTGACGTTTTCGTCAATCAAATAATCTTAATCTACATGGAAACCACATACAGTACAGATTAAAATGTGTTGTGTTGTGTAAGTTTATAATATAAATGAATAAACCACATTGTATATGGTATGTACCCTACAAATGTGTTTTTTGCATGCTTCTTTTAATTAACTTGTTAAATATCCGAAATTGCGTAAAAGTTTCTAGAAAGCCCCACTCTGAACACGAACATTGTGAAGTGGAGAGTTATGTCCACTCGGCCATCACTTAGCAGTAAAGTAGGGACTTAGGCGCACTAGAAAGACGATATTCCCTTAACACCCACATCCACTCTGTAGCGCTGTACCTTGAAAAGAAAATTGTCCAAAAGCCAGCTATAAACCTGTCAGTGTCGCCGGTAGCCCATCAATTACAAAGAGCATAAGCTCCACGGACACTCCATTCTGTAGGGAATGGTACGGACAGGAATCCACTACACTTCCACCCGACTAGCGGCACTATTCGACCTGAACAAACGCGAGTATGTCGTGTTGCAAAGAAGTGTACTGAACTCGGAAATATCTCGGGGAATAGCAAACTTTAAACTTCTTCTTTAAGAAAAGGATACGAGCTACATTGGCTCGGAATCGACTTAATGGAATGTGCAATCAAAAAGACAAAAAGCTTATCTCGTCTGGGAAATTCTCGAGGTGTAATAAAATACCAGCTTAACTTCAGTACCAATCTTGAAACGAAATACGAAGGATTATTACGTCAGCTAATATATCTAATTTAGAAGATTGACAGTTATTAGATGGTTTCGCAGTACTTAGACCCAATTATATTTTTCGTGCGGAATAAGCATATTTCTGTTCGACAATTTGAGCGGCATTTTTTCTCTGAGTTTTCATTTTGTTCACAGTGCAGCATCAAAACCTCGAAATACTGAATGGGAAAAATCAAAATCGCTTTAACACAAGGTGGACAATATCTGCAGCGACAAAACAAATACCATTTCATGGATATCTTTGTTGAGCACACGACACACGGTACAAAGTCCCATTTCACATTGGAATATACTCGTACAAAGCGACTTCATTCGTCTGGAAATATATCACGGCACAGAAGTGGAGGCTCTTTTCGTGCTTTTCTTTTTGAGAAGCTCTCGAGGCTCGTTTAGGCGAATAAATGGGATACTGGACAGTATGCTGGATATTCGTGTTCCCCTGGTTACGGCGTGCAAATATGCGGCTATCACTAATAGCGGCCAACGGGCACTTTCAGACGTTTTTAGAACACATTTTCGACTCTTTACGACTCGTCGCATGCTCTGTTTTGGTCTATTTTTTACTTTAATACGTTTCGGCTGTAATTTTATTGTCGAATTAAAACAGAATAATGAGGGCTTTACAGCCTAACTATGTCCGGCGCTTAGTGTATTTTACAGTAACAAAATGTTTGCCTGAAAGATAAAAATCTATGAAATGGTTTTTCGCGTGGACTTTAACCTCCTTTTTGACTTTATGCTTATGATTCGGTTAAATAATTATTGTTGAGACTCTGATGTGTGTGAAATCTACATAAATTTCCAAGGGGTATACCTGCACAAATCTCTAATATACCTTGGTACAATAACCTCATCGCTCTTCGAATCAATATTCTGAAGGTACTCGTGTTGCTTCGTACTCAACAGAATTATGGATTTATGCATCTCACTCGACGCCAAATTATTTACGTGCCAAAATGTAAAATTACGTGAAAATAGGTTACGGGGTTTTTTACTCCACGCTTTGGATAAATGCGAAGATCAAGAGATAGAGAGAGAGAGAGACCTTACATGACATAACCTCTTTGCTTTTTGGTCTTCATTTGCAAGTATGTCAAAGAGGAAAAATCCATACTATATACAGGTTGGCACGGACATGGACGCTCAACCAGTGACTGGATTTAGAACATGATTCTGAAGTGCCCCTGCGTTGAAAATCTTCATCGGTTATTTTTTTTAAAACTGCTGTTTCATAGGTAAGTGTACAGTTTTGACCTACGCGGTCAAAAGTGTATGGAACAGCAAATATTTGTTTTAGATCTAGAATCATATACTGAATTCATCTTGGTTACAGATTGGGCATCGTATCCCTGCCACATTATCACGCCTAAGCCACTGAACGGATTTCGATAACACTTGGCAAGGAGATAGAACCTGGGGAAGAACATAGGCTACTTTTTGTCCCGGTAGCACGATCTTCTGAGATAATTTCCGACATCCACGTGAGCGAAGCCACGGGTAGAAGCTAGTACAGACGCCAGCACATCAAGCTACCCGAAACTGTCAAATTTTCCAAATCAACTTTGAACCTAATACTTTGGCGATAAAATTGAAAATCTATTAAAATAATTTGACAGATTGTAGTAGCTTGATGTGCTGGCGTCTGTACAAAATATATATTTTTTTCTCTTCTTGTTGAGATTTAACACACTCCGAGTTTTATTACGTTAGATACGAAAGACACAGGCAAGATTTTTGTCATGTTCGTAAAAGATAATTTGATGGGGTATATAAATCTAAGCCTATATACAAAGGAAATGAGAGCATACACAAAACAGAATTCAATACACAGACCCAAAATCCCACATGAAAAACCAATTCCTTTTATAAAACATATCAAAACACAACCAAAACGTATTACTTTAAGTCCTAAAACTAACACGAGTGGGTTTAATACAATCACCTGACTTTGCAATTTATTCGTCCGGTATCACCCGGGCCGGGTAATGCCGGGTATACGAGTACTCCTAACATTACCGTGGTGTGATGAGACCGGCCGGGTGAATACTAATGAGGCACGTTGACCCGGCCGAATATTAATCTCTGGAATAATGCGACCGCCTGTTGCAATATGTAAGATCTTGGGCCAAGATGTCAAGAGAATTTCTTGGAAGAAATGGGATGACTTTATGGGAGCTTAAGACGAATTTTCTTAAAAAATTTCGACAGTGGAAAAATATTACTGACAGGTTGTTAGGTAGTTATTATGTATTTGTGAACCTTGGCTTGAATGAAAAAGATTTTAATCTTATGAGAGATTTGGAAGTCGGCTAATTTTTATCAACGCTTGGTCTTCTCTAAGTGCAAGTTAGCCCTTCAGTGGTGCAACAAATACTACTGTCTGTACAGCATCATGCTGAATGGAAGCCTTCTTGTCACAGTCATGACGTGCAGCTGTCGAATATTTCTGTTTTGTGCTGATGAGTAATAGATCTGTTTTGTTTTTATTATTTTTTTCTTATTCGAGTTAATTATCTTTTTGTATGCACGAGTTTCTGTGACGAATAAACCTATTTTTCTTTCTTTCTGAGTAGATAATTATGTATAATATGTAAATTTCATGTCGATTAATTTGCATCAATTCTTGTTCCTTTTCTATATTACCTTCAGTGAGACATTATAAGGCAAAAACATATAGTAGGCAATAGTCCTATATGTACTTTGTTCCTTCGAAACTACTTTTTAGTTACGATCCGATCAGCGTGTAGCGGCAGCACAACGACTTGTAAACGCTTACACCGCTAATATCGT
Organism: Eremobia ochroleuca; assembly: GCA_949629135.1. Classification (NCBI taxonomy): domain Eukaryota; kingdom Metazoa; phylum Arthropoda; class Insecta; order Lepidoptera; family Noctuidae; genus Eremobia; species Eremobia ochroleuca. Next base: position 14,988,875 of record OX451398.1, read on the forward strand.
GTTGTCATCTACCACGTAGTTATAAACACAGGTAGCTACACCATTTCTCTGGTAGCACAATCACGACCCTTACTTTCTAATATTAGCTACAAGCTTCCAAGTACAATCAACCAGAATAGAAACTTGTGCCCATTGTGAGCTTCCACTTAACGATCATTAGTTAGATGAAGTTAGACTAACGACCAATGAGCACGCTACATTTTACTTAATAGTACAGTCGCCGGCAAAGAGTTCTTTATCTTTGGTTGTCATCGTTATGAAGCTTGGCTTTAGATTTTGATCGGAAATGTTATTTTTGTATTGTTTAAGTTACCCGTGGGGCAGATAGAATTTTTCCTTTTATTTTACAAAATAGAGTTTGTAGTGTATTTTTTTTTATTATGTTGTAACTGTGGTAATTTTCCGTCACTTGTACCTAAAGGTTCATTAGAAAATCAGAATCAGACAGCATTATGTTTGGCATGAATGCTGAACTGGACCTTTTCGAAACAGCCGTGAGGCGCACACTGATGTTGTTCAAATATTGTGTTTTATGTTTCACGAACTGTGGCCAAATAAATGTTTATCTTTCTTTCTAATGGAGGTGTCCGTGGCTAAATAATAACAGCCACACAGCTCGATCGATCAGGTTAAGCTACGCTTACCGCGGTTGGTCTCTGGATGGGTGACCATCTTTACATACCGGGACTCCTCCGTGCCTCGGAAAGCACGTTAAGCCGTTGGTCCCGGCTGTCATTCGTGGATCTTTGACAGTCGTTACGGGTAGTCAGGAGCCCGAGTCTGACAACCAGTCTTACCAAGGGGTACCGTATTACCCAGTAACTGGGTTGTGGATGTGAGATAGGCAGTCGCTCCATGTAAAATACTGGTATTCAGCTCCATCCGGTTAGACTGGAAGCTGACCCCAACATAGTTGGGAAAAGGCTAGGCAGATGATTTCTTTCTAATGGTCAAATTAAAACAACGATTGTAATGTCATAGACATGTCGGATATCACTATAAAATCATGATAAAACAAAACAATGCGACCCTGTGTATCAACATAAACACGTAAACTTCTACGTAAGATCCTAACAAACCTTCGATACCAAAATACGAGACCAATTTCGCCTCCACACATTTCAAATTCGAGTAAAAAACCAATATTCAACCCAACGAAAATCAGAAACTCCGCATCCTACAAAATTGTATTGTGAGCGGGTTGCCGATAAAAAATAAGAAAAATAGTGTTGCCATAATATTCCCGGGACCAGTCTGATTTATATCCGTGTAACATCAGTCAAGTCATATCCGGGGTGAGAGACAACCCGCCCGTGTGAGGTCGAGGAAATGAAATAATTTTTCATTTTCCCACCTGATTAATTTCCATTCTTCTTCTCTTATCAGTTTATGGAGGGGAATCTACCTTTATGGGACTAGTGAGTGTGAAGATGATAGGGTTAGGTAATGAAGAATAGTACCTTCTTTGTATGAGAAGCGGTGTTTGACCTGCAGTGGGACATTAAGTAGGCTGGTATTATTTGTAATGAAGAATATGTAGAATGTTTCTATGTTTATTATTTTCTCTAAACTTAGTCCGCCTCTGTTACCGGTGTACCTACATTTATGTGCTTAAGGCTTAAATAAATATACATATTATAAAGAGAAAAGATTTCATTTTTTGTATATTTGTTTGTTACGCTTTCACGCTAAAACTGCTTAACGGATTTAAATGAAATTTGGCACATGGGTAGACCATGGCCTGGATAAAGACATCGGATAATTTTTATACCGATATTTTCACAGAATCGAGAATTATGCGGGTGAATTCGTAGGGTGCAGCTAGTGTTTTCCATAATTATATGCAAGTTAATTTTTAGGGTTCCGTACCAAAAGGGTAAAACGGAACCCTATTACTAATACTCCGCTGTCCGTCCGTATCTCATGAATCGTGATAGTAAGGCAGTTGACATTTTCACAGATGATGTATTTCTTTTGCCGCTATAAGAACAAATACTAAAAAACAGAATAAAATAAATATTTAAGGGGGCTCCTATACAACAGGCATGATTTTTTTCCGTTTTTATAGATAATGGTACGGAACCCTTCGTGCGCGAATCCGACTCGCACTTGGCCGGTTTTTTTTATCATGCTGCACCTTCTATGTTTAGTCTCTGCATCACCCGAAGGTAAACTGGTAGACCATTCCTAAGGTATTAACTCCGCCTTTGTACGGTTATTTTTACTTGTGCATGAAGTTTTAATTAATATTTTACTGACGCGGAAAACTGAGAGTAGGTAGTTAATGGTAGGGACTTCATTAAGCACGTGCTCAATTTCAAACCCATTCAATGTGGTGAAACCTAGTTGGCACAATTAGAAGGTAAATATAAACGAGAGCTGAATTAATTAGTGCCGCTGTAATTAATATTGATATTCCACTCTAACTGCTCTTTCTCGATATATATTTTTGAATGCTCGGAAGTCAGGCCGCAAAAACTCCACAAAAAGCTAGTAATAAACTAGAAAGTGTTTGAAAAAAATGTCGCCTAGTCTGACACCTTTTTTTTTTTTTTCAACTTGGTATTCGAGCAATGCTGTGCTGAGCCTAGCTAATTTATTAAACAAGGTCACGCCCCCGGTTTATATGGATAATAAAAAATAAAACAACACGTCCATTTGACGAATGAGATCTAAAATGAGAATCTGCCGCGACAAGAAAATTTAAGGGCCACGGAATATTTTAGTCTGGCAGCTCGTGCATTATAAAGGTAAAATGGTGGAAGTTGTAATGAGTTTATCTATAACTAAAAAGCTCTTCTTAGGCTTAACTTTCCGTAGTTTCTGTCTTACACTGGTTAATTTCAACATGGAGTTTGCTGGTGGATTTTATAGTTTTGTGAAATCTGAAGTTATGTTACCAGTTCACATGGAAAGTCCCTAGATATATTTCTACATAAAATATAAGGTCATTATTTTATGCATCTCGTGTAATTTGGTATTGGTTCAAAAGAATATTTTGGTCTGCTTGTTTTTCTCTAAATACCGACGTTAAATGAATGAAAACATCCTCATAAAAAAATACATTCCATCACCTAACCGCTATAATCAAGGAAAAAAGACAAAGGACAAGATATTTTATTTGTGCGAACACCGCATTGTTAGAGGCGTCCCACAAGGCTCATTACTGAAAATTAGGTTAGAGTCTCTAGAAAAATAATGGCGGGTCTCTTCACTCGATGAATATTCACAAGATGGCGTCCTAGCGGTCATGACGTGCTCGCGCCACGCTCCGTCACGGGGATAATTAAAAATAATTATAAAACCCGACCCGCACTCGCGTTCCTGTATATTAAATTAATCATTCAGGAATATGCGGATTCCCAGATGAACTTTCAAAGGAATTCCGATAGGATTATAATTCACCTATTTAAACGGCAAGTGGGAGGGCTGACACGGAACGGCAGCCATTTTACTCTTACCAACTTTATCGAAGTTCTTAATTAGAAAATCCAGCTTACCTGAAACAAAGAACGATAATCCATTAATACCAAGAATAGATGGGTCGTTCAGTGAATTTAAATGGACATTAGACCTTAGCCTAGGATTCAGACATTATTAAAGGAAAGTCGGAGGTAACTCCCTCGAGACACGGATCTCCTGTCGTCGATTGAAATCCGGAGAGCTACCGTTGCTACTCGTATTCGTGGGTACTTGTAGCGGTAATGTTTGCATTTACCGTACACTCCTGGATTCTCTTTGATGTGTTTATCCACGAAATAAGATGCAAAACAGATCTATATGCCTGTACTTTGTGTTGGTACAGAAGTGTCCTAATTTGGATAGTGTTAAGTTAGATTCTACAACGTGTAACGTTAAATGCGCAAAACCTGAAAATAGTTTGTTCAGAATAACGAGCAGAATTCATTGAACCACTTCTTAATATAGGTCACATTTTTTCAAAAAATCTTCATTAAAAACGTTGCCGTGTCTATTTATTAATAGGTCAAGCAAGCTCATGTCAGCGCGGCGACCCAGCGGTCCGGTGACGACTCCTCCCTCGAAAAAGCGTCGTCGCAGACGCAGGAAACGATCAGAATGGCCAGTAAAACTAAAACAGCACATAAAACCTTTACAATTTTTTTAATGACTTATTTTCTCTCTGAAATAGGTCAATTGAATTAAAAATCAGTCGGGGTGTCTGAGGTTTTGCGCATTTAACGTTACATGTTGTATGTTGATGTTAAATGCGCAAAACCTCAGACACCCCGACTGATTTTTAATTTATTTTTAATTTTTTATTTTTTTTTACATGTTGTATATGTATGATGTAGGTACCTACTTACGAGTACATCTAGTCATTGGTTATATAATCAGCCTATAAATCTCCCACGGCTGAGACCCACGCCTCCTCTTTTCGACAGGGAGTGGGCTGTAATCTACCACGTGGGTTGGGTCCAGTTTCGCCTAGTCTGGGTTGGTAATTGTCACGTCTTTGAATTTTTGATTCTAGGACATGCCAGTTTCATCACGATGTTTCCTTCACCGTTTTGAGAGCAGTGGTCATGAAATTATTTAAACAAAGTCAAGCGCCTGCCTGGGTTCGACCCCGACCTAGGGACCTTTCCCACGGCAAGATCCCGTTTTTTGCACGTACGGTTATTTTGCAGGATCCGGTTTAGTAGTGTACGTGTTTAAATATATATATTAATTATTTATTTATTTCAACATTTCGCACACAAAAAGGTACAAAGGCGGACTTAATGCTGTTTACAGTATCCGGCAAACAGGATGCTTGTGTGAATGTGTATATTTAAACACGTACACTACTAAACGGGATCCTGCAAAAAACCGTACCTGCAAAAACGGGATCTTGCCGTGGAAAACGGCCCTTACGAGTTGTAGGTCGTCCTGCAACTCGTAAGTCGGGGCCGGTACCATTGGGCCACCACTGCTCCCGTCATCAGTCATCGGTTATCTACTTATGAAATAATAAAACGATCACAGTACTGCCGTGCGATTCTGTAACCATCTCACCGTGTAAGCTTGGGTGAAGTGAGCGCGGAGTGAGCTGTCATTCGCTAGGGATTAACACTATTAAGTGCTCACTTCACTTATGATTTCACGGTGAGATTTTTACAGAATCGACCGGCGGATCACTTTCTAAATACCAACTTTAAAAATATTTAGGCTTGATCATACAAAACCCTCACAGTCCTATGAAACAACATAATCATGTTGTTTCATGGGACTATGAGGGTTTTGTATTATCTATAATGGCAAATAGGGTTCTATTTGCCATTAGCAAATTCCCATATAACAACACACGTATTCTACTGAAACACACACTTCGCTACAACACATGAGCACTTTATTTACTACACAACATTCGGCATTTCGATAAGGAAATAGCAGAAACACCAACATTTTCTTCTCAAAGAACCATTTCTTATTCCTTATTCAGTCTGTGTGCTTATGCAAAAGTGAAGTGTTTCGAATACGAAGTGTTACAGATAAGTTTGTACGAGCGTCGCTAACAGTACATACGAAAGCTACACAAATAAATGGAGCAGTGTGACTTTGTAGAAACGTCCTATCTTCACTACAACGTATATTATAAGTAGGTATACCCGCATAGCTCCGAAGCACGGAAAATGCTGCGGGGTACGTATCATTTATTTTTCTTTTTCATAGACTGTTCAAAGGCAGAAAAGAGTGATTCCTCCGATTGCGATTGTGGAAAAAAAAAAACGAAGCAGTTCAAAGAGAATTCGAGCGGCAGACGATTTTCAGCACGATCTATTTTACGATTTTTTTTATTCATTGCATTGAATAAATCTGGAATTTATATAGTGGCAATAGGTACCTATTGCATATCGCGTTTCATAAAAATAACTTTAATAAAGCTTGTACTTTTGTTTTGTGCAAAGATATTCATCTTTGCACAAAACAAAAGTACAAGCTTGACTATGCACTGTGTCATAGAGAGGATGGACTTTGCTTTATTTTCATTGAATATCGTTTCAAATAGGATTACTTTGCAGTCCGAAATTTACATAGATTAGTTAAAATAAATAATCCTATTATATATTATTATATATTTATATAATACTAATATTATTACTTATTATATAATATAATATAATAAATACATCATATTATTTTTATTTTTTTTATTAAAGAAATAAATAAGATCACGCCTTTATTCACCGGAGGGTTAAGCAGAGGTACCTATAGTACACAAATATAAGTAAATTATTATTATTACCCACATACCTACAGAAAAATAAAGATAAGAATAAGAGCCAGAAAATGATAATATCCTAAGAAAATAATTCCTATAACTCAGCCTAAAATGTACAACCTTCTTTTTCATAACCAAATACCTACTAGTTATTTTCTAAGAACGAAGCCAAAAGGTTCCTCTACTATTAAATAATTTACACGGCTTTTCGTCTGCAGTTTTATCACTTGCCAACTCCCTCAGCCATTAAACGTAATGATAGTCTTCGGAATACTAAATTCGAGAGACTAAACTGATACTGGGTAGCGAGACTAGCTTGTCTTATTTAAAACGATCATAAAACGTTACTTAGTAAAGTAACAGCGATATATTGTTTAAGATAAGTTTTGAAATATATTCGCATTTGGTACTGTAGATAAATACAGGCCAATTGCGGCGTTATCTTGGATTCTGCCGGTAGATTCTGTAAAAATCTCACCGTGAAATCATAAGTGAAGTGAGCTTGAAGTGAGCACTGTCAATAGTGTTAATCCCTAATGACAGCTCACTCCACGCTCACTTCACAAAAGTTTTCACGGTGAGATGGTTACAGAATCGCACGGCAGTTATTCCTATTCGGAAGCCACTTCTTGAGGTAGCTGTAGTGTCATTAATACCTTTATTATTGCCTGTAGGTACTTTGGTTCTCCTTTTGCCCCGACATACGAGTTGTAGGTCGTAATTCGAACCCAGGCACTTTACTTAGTGTATTTAATTTTATCACCACTGTTCTCAAAACGGTGAAAGAAAACATCGTGATGAAACCGGAAATTCCTAGAACCAAAAAATAACGTAGACAATAGACATGTCAATCAATCAAATCAACTCAGCCTCTCGCAGTCCACTGCTGGACATAGGCCTCTCCCAGACTGCGCCACAACACCCTGTCCTCCGCCTTCCGCATCCAGTCTACCACAGCCACCTTCTTTAGGTCGTCCGTCCATCTAGCGGGGGGCGTCCCATACTACGCTTGCCGATACGCGGTCTCCACTCCAGGACTCGTCTGCTCCACCGGCCATCGGCCCTTCGACAGACATGGCCAGCCCACTGCCACTTCAGTTTGCTTACTCTGCAAGCTATGTCGGTTACTCCGGTTCTTTTCCGGATAATTTCATTCCTGATTTTATCCTGCAAAGAAACTCCGAGCATAGCTTGCTCCATAGCGCGATGAGCGACCTTGAATTTGTGGACCAGCCCGACCGTCAGTGTCCACGTGAGTGTACCCCTTCAGTAGACATGTGACATCCACCAACCCGCACTGGGCCCGCGTGATTATGGCCCACTCCCTCCCACAGAGGGGAGAGGGGAGGCCTGTGTCCCAACAGTGGGAAAATTGTAAGCTGATTATGCTGTTATAATCTGTATTCACGTAAAAAAAACAGGTCGGTAATAGGTAGGCTGTTGAAACTCTTTCTAAAATATGGTAGGTACAGACGCCAGCACATCAAGCTACTACAATCTGTCTTTCTTTAATAGATTTTGAACTTTATCGCTAAGTCATAAGGTTCAAAGTTGATTGGGAAAATTTGACAGTTTCGGGTAGCTTGATGTGCTGGCGTCTGTACTAGGGTTAAAAGCTGCCCAAGGACAGCAAAATAGCTTTAATTAAATTTCACCTACGCTGAAAATTGTACCTGTAAATTATAATAAACCTGACGTACAGTGCTGCAGTAACTAAACAACCCTGAACCAGCTAAAACCTAGGCTGAAAAACATGAAGTAGGTCAACGCGCTATGTTAGAACTCGTGTCCTACATATGTTGGCAACGACACTGGAGGGATGCCAGGATCCCTGGCGACTTCATAACCTTGCCAATTTAAATGCGCCACACTTTTGTCAGAAAACCTTGGAAGTCGTTCGAAGTCGTTGGGAGTCGTGCCGCAGTGCAAAGTAAAATACACGATGGAATTGCGACTTCTCGTGTCATACGAATACGATAAGGCGAGCGTTCCACGTCACGTTTGTATTAGATTATCAGTAAATACATTCGGGTCTTGTTACGTATAGAAACGTACACTCGCGGAACGAATAGGTTAAGTCATTTTGAAATAAATTTCTTCGGAAACCATATCTTTCGGGCGGCCTGGCCTCTCTTCATCAAGAAACAGATGTACGACCACGTTTGAATTCATTAAACGAATATTTCACAGTTGTAATAGATGGCGAAGGGTCCCTAATAGACAGCATCCAACTTCACTTTTATTTATTCGCATGTCTTTCCGTCCAAAAAGCAAATTACGGCTGGATACTGCTCCTTTTTGATTTTATCAAGAAACATGAAACACATCTGATAGAATTGACTACCAAATAAAAGCTATCCTTGGAAACAGTGTGAAATTTAGTGTGGTGTTGTTTGACAGATGACAGTAAATGGCGGGAAAGTCAACTTCTCTTATCAATGCCATCTGTCGTCAAACACCGGTACTTATTGATCGACCCAGGTATGTATGATGTCTATAGAGGTAGGTATTGATAAGGATACGCTGCATGAAAATACAAAAGAAAGTCGTTTGGCTCATACACAGGATGATAAGGCTCACGAATGTAGGTAGTAAGTTTGTTTTCTTGTGGAACATTTAATGACTTTTATTTCGTTGATTATTCGAATGTATCCCAGCAACTATTAGGCATAACCGTTGCCAAAGATCAACGCAACCAGATAACAAAGGCATTATGTAATATATACGAATCAGGCTGATATTGGTGACTCTCCTGATAGAATGTGAAAAAATACCAGCTCACTTCACCTAAGCTTTCACTGCAAGATTTTTACAGAATAGACCGGCTAAAATACGAGGTGTCCGTGGCTAAATAATAACAGCCGCACAGGTCGATCGATCAGGTTAAGCCACAATTGCCGCGACTTCTCTGAGGATGGGTGACCATCTTTACATACCGAGACCCCTCCCTGCCCTTGGAAAGCACGTTAAGCGGTCGATCCCGGCTGTCATTTGTGGACAGTCGTTACGGGTAGTCAGAAGCCCGAATGACTGACAACCAGTCTTACCAAGGCGTGTCGTATTACGCAATAACTGGTTTGTGGAGGTCAGATAGGCAGTCGATCCATGTAAAATACTGGTATTCAGCTGCATCCGGTTAGACTGGAAGCCAAACCTCAACATAGTTGGTAAAAGGCTAGGCAGATGATGATGATGATCGGGTGAAATACCAAGTCCATGCCATATGTTTTGTAAATATTGGAGATAAAATTAAAATGTGCCTGTTACTTCGTATATATAAAAAAAGCCAATAGAACAGTTTTTATCGCCACAATCTTAGAAGCACATAAATATTTTACGTGACCATATACTTTGAAATAGCACATAATATTTCGTACGAAAGTAACTTTACACCAGCTGTAGTACACAAGCACACGATATACAACTTGACTACAATTTTAGTTTCGTTATATTCTCAAGTTACAAGCAATTGTTTCAAGGATATTGGAAACGTGTTTTGGCGAGAAAACATTTCTAGCTGAAAATTCCATTGCCAAAAGTGACTTTTAATAAAATACTTTCTTATTAGATTTTTATTTTTCATGTCATATGTACATAGGTTCTATCTATGTACATATACACGAAATCTCACCTAAGTCATAGTGTCACTTGAATTGTTTGAGTACCTGTGTTTTTCTTTTACTTTTTTTTGTGTTTATTGGCACCTTCTTTTTATTTATACTAAAGTAATTTGTTATAATTTAATTGTATATATTAGGTTGTCCGACTAAAACTGTCCGGTATTCAATTTCGATTAATAACAAAACAACAAAGGTTAAACTCATGACTGTTTAATATGAATTACAGATAATTGCCTCTAAGTTCTATGCATCGCTTCCAGCGCTCGGGAAGTTTCTCAACTGCCATATTTGCCACTTATGTTTCCAGTCCTTATTTCTTTATCCAATGCTTCTTTAAGTAAGTTGATGCCTTCATACTCCACGCCACCAATTGCTCTCTTCAGAGAATGAAAGCAGCCATAGTCACATGGACTTAGGTCAGGAGAATAGGGTGGTTGGTACCAGCGATGAATTTTGTTTTCTTGTAACCACTTACTTATTGCGGCATTTCTGTGAGGACGAGCATTATCATCGAGTATCCACACTTCATGCTTGCGATTGCCACGCCAGTTTTTCATCAAGTTCTCAAGGAAAGTGAGATATCTCTGGTGGTTGATGGTTTCTTTTTCGTTTAATATTTCATAATAACTAATACCTGTGATATCCATGGCTAGTATCATCAATAGTTTAGGTGAATACTTAGCCGGTCGTGCCACAGTCGTTGGCTTTTCACCTGGTTTGTGCCACTCTTTCTCTTGATCTTTTTCTAGTGGTCGGTACATAGGCATCCAAGTTTCGTCAATCGTAACGGTGTGTTCCAAGCGACTCTTTTGCCGATTATGTTCACGCAAATTGACTTCTGAATACTCCAGACGCAATATCATTTGTTCTTCTGTAAGTTCGTGTGGGGTCCATTTTGCATTGACTTTCTTCATCTTCAGTTTTTCGGTGACGAGTTCGTGTAGAGTTGACTTAGGAATCCCTGTGTGCACCGACAGTGAGCGCATGGACCAGGCTCTAGAATAAGCAAAGGCATCCTTTATTGCCTGTAAGCGTTCTTCGGTTTTATCAGCTGAATGACTTTCACCACCTCGATGCTCTTTGATATCATAATTGCCATCCCTGAAGCGCTGGTACCAACGTCGCACGGTACGTTCACTGAAGGCATTCTTACCTACAACACTGACCAGTTGACGATGTGCTTCCGCTGTATTTTGACCTTGAGCAAATAAAAATTTTAAAATGGTGCGCTGGTCAAGCTCATCGAACGAGTTTTTTAATCGTGTATCGGCATTAGCTGACATATTGGCGACCGTTCAACAACAGATAGTTGCAGATATTGAGACGAGTAGGTTGACAAAGACCCAACTTTAGATACAGTACAGAGCGCCATCTATTGACAATCGAAGACCGGACAGTTTGATTTGGACAACCTAATACATATCTATCTGATACTACTTCTATTGAATGATATGTAAAATTCAAACGTCTTGTCCTGTAGAATGGTCACTAATGCTCCAATGGTCCACTGACCGAAGTTAGGCGAGATACAAGTTCCGTAGTTCGTAGAAAGGGTCAATTAAAGTAGTTAGTGGTCATCCAGAAATTGAAGTGCTGTCATTAGAGACCAAGATTGTATCTCCTTCCAAAGACAAAATTACTTTGAAAACAGTTTACTACCCCTGGTTGAACACCTGAACTTCCCCTGCCCAGAAGAGAAAACTCTGGCAACAGACAGGTGACATCAATCCATCGGATACCTTACAATATTAAGATAGTAGTAAATTACATAGTATAACAGTAATATTATATAATATTATTATATGTAATATAGTAATATTACATACCTTACAATATTACATAGTACTTGACTTACTAGTTACCCTTTTTGTCACCATTATAATACTAGTTGCCCTGACTATACTTTGTCTTTATTGAGCCGTGGTTGTGACGAGTTTTAGGTCGTAGGTTCGAACCCAAGCAAGCACTTTATTTTATCCAAATTATTTCATCAACACTGCTGACAAAACTGTGAATGAAAACATCGTGAGGGAACCGGCATGTCCAAGAACCAAAAATTCGAAGACATGTGACATTCGCCAACCCGCACGCTCCGCACGCGTTGTGGATTATCGCCCACTTCCTCTCATAGAGAGGAGGCTGTGTCCAAGCAGAGGAAACATTACCTCAGGCTGATTATACTTCTCTTTGTTATCAACAATATCACAATATTATATATATTATATATAGTTTTATAAGGTTTGTTGTGTTACTAACAGTATATGGACTACGTCTGAAATAAATGTGTTATTATTATTATTATTATATTATTAGTTAACTTTCAGGTACGTGTGTTTAAACATTATTTACCTATCAAAAAATGAATAACTTAAATTCCAAGACAAAAAATACTTAGAACATTTTGAAACAATAAGAACGATTCGACAGCACCTTTCGTGCCAAATAAGTGGAACACTAAAGTTCGAAGGCAACGACATTTCTCTGCAGTAATTTTTGCTTAGTAAGGAGTATTTTATTTACGAAATCCCAGCAGTTATATCATCAAATATTTACAAGAGGAAAATGGAGGTCTTTATCGCAGGGCTGCTGTCTACATCCCGGGGCTCACGGTACGTTATGTCTAAAAGGCCGTATTTCTGCTCGTTTAGAGTCATTGTCCTAACTGTGGTGTGATAGTGACTTGGTTCTTATTACGTCTATATTCCGTTATTGTATGGATCAGTCTGATTCATAGGAACTCCGTCAAAAGTCGGTTTTCATTATAAGGCGATGTGTTAGCTCATAGCCCGTAGTTCTGTGCAGTCTTCAAGGAGTAAGGGTAATTATGAACTAATCTAAATCTTGTACGCGGCCGTTGAGAGTTTGTACTTCTTTTGCTTTTATAGGTATTTCAAGGCTGTTTAGCAACAATTTCTTGCGCACCTACCAAAGACATCACCGTTCTTATCGAAATTGTTTTATATCATCACTACTTCTACATGCAATTTCTTAGATTTAGAAGAAAAATTCATTACAATTGGAGAAAACGTCGTTCTATCAAGCATATCGAATACCTTTTCACAGACATAAACAAAACAGAACTCTAAAATTACTTCAGTCACACAGAGTAAAAAAAAATAAAATGGACATAACAATTTAAAGAAATTCGAAAGAGTTCAGTTCTGAATACAATTTTCTCTTACTTATTGGCTGGCCTGGCTTCCGTCAACAGTCCGGAAATGAGTTTTACCGTCTTATTCCCCCCGTTCCCTCCCCCCTCTACCTCCTTCCCCCCTGGCAGGGACAGGCAAGCCACCTCATTATTAGCACGTCGGAAAAATCTATTTGACCCCGGCCGACTTAAAGAATAAACAATTTAACTCCCTTACAAAGTAACTTGTTTTTTTTTTAATTTGGTTCAGTTGCTGCTGTTTATTTAAGAGTTGAAAGTGAAAACATAAATGGTTTTTTATTCTGGACAAAAATATAATCCAAAAATATTTTGTAAAACAAAATATTTTTGAATGTACAAATACCTACCTAAGTGTATTTCATTTTTATTTATTCGCCTGAGCCCTCATTTGTAAATGGTATACTCGTGTTTGCTCTTGCAATCCACAAAAACGAAGCCAAAAATAATGTTTGTACGAAAATAAACAGAATCCCTAACGAGGTTCACCGAATGAAAACAAACAGGCAAACCGAAACCCGCTCATACACAGTAATGGAATCAAACGCCACTTAAAAACTCGAAAAAGAATCGTTAATCATAACTTTTTCAGTACAAAGATTAGGAAAGTCACAAACGAGATCTCCGATGAAATCAAATTACAAATTCAAGGCACGATCAACAGCGGGGCTATAAATTTCTCCAAAACAATCATGGATGCGCGAGTTGTATCCTTAGCCAGCATGTTTTTGCTAATCACAAAACGATATGTTGTCAAATTTCAACCTTAACACTAACGCAATGAGTATTTGGTTTCACAAATTCATGATATAAGTTAGCCAGCTTTAACTTGGTTATAGATGACGTCCCGGCAATCCCAAAAAATATAAGACAGGCTGGATTTACTAAACTTAAAAGCGTACCTTGGATTGCGGCCAGTTGCTACCGATATGCGGCCAAATCGAGATGGAATTGCTTTTTGTGATTTATTGCGAAACATAACGTCGTGTACCGTGGTTTGATTATTGGAAAAGGTATCCTGTTATACCACACTGCCACTTATCTTTATTTATGTTACCAAAATATCAGTGAGCACGCCACGAGTTTTAATAGAAGATTGAGAGTGAGAGAGAGTTAAGTCAACTCGACCTTTCTTATGCAGGAGTCAGACAAGAGCAAAGTCGTGTTTACCGAACAAAAAAAAACTAACTTAAAACTAGAAATAACCAGTTCCAGCTGGTAAACGGGGTTGACTGTACCTTAATCAAATAGACACCTACCAGGCGCACATAACATCGTAGAGATGCGCCGCAGAGGAGAGGCACAAAACGCTAGTGCGCTGCGAGCCCTCGACTCGCGTGCCGTCGAGGGCCGCCAGTGATTAGAGCGCGCTAACAAAGCGCAGAGGGCTCTTAACCTACATGCTCCGTTTCACAGCATCGCCCGGTGACACTCCTAGGGACCGCTGCGAGCCTGGTAGCACACCCACTCGCTGACGGCTAATCTCACTTTACTACAATTTTATTCTTTTTTTTTATTTGAGCAACGGCGAATACGTCAACGTCATCTAAAAGACAATCAAGATAAAATCAAAATTCATACAATGCAACTCTAAATGGTATCACTAAAACCTTATCAAAAATTCAACAGTGTACTGGAACAATAAAATACAGGGGCGGGCATAATATAATAAACGACACGTCATAAAACCTTAAAGCAGCAATACATAAAACAACAGACAATGTTACAAAGCGCCGTAGATTTCCTAGATAAAACCGAGAAGATGACTCGGCGAAATTTTCAGGTTTATTTTACAAAACTAGAAGTACTTGTGGATGCTTTTATGGCATCAGGGAGCAGCAATAAAACGGCATTTAATAAAACGGAGCTCCACAAGGTAGGCACCGGAGCTACTAGTACTACAGTCGGGACCATGACACACGTTGACACTTGGCAGATATTGATTTCCAAAGCTTATTTCTAGCCGAGTGTTGAACATCGTCGTCGTCGCATTGATTCTTGTGAATTTATATAGAAGCTGGCACCTCGTCAAGTAATAAAGCCGTTATCTTCGCTCGTTTGCGCCAAAACGGAACATTGATATGCCCCATATTCGGCAATAAAATGCTGGGAGCTTGCAGAAGCCGAATTTCAGCGAACGGCACGGTAATTACGAGCAAACTTCGAAGGTGGGAGACAACTTTACGCTCGTAATTTGTTCCTAAACTTAGTTAATGTTCCCTCTGACAAGATAAATTCATTAAACGTTACCTGTTTCTAGCTTATAGACGACAAATGAATCGACGTTCTCCTCTCTAACGACATCGTCTATCTCAAGTGTATCGCTCTCCGACCCAAACCGATATTATACTGCGAGTATCGCATTTGATAGTCATATTAGACCGACCCGCTATTCAATTTTAATGTAACTTTTTTTCGACAAATCTCTATTAACAGCTATAAAGTTGAAGAGCCAAATCATTTCGAGAATATTGGCAATCTTTCAAATAAATCAAATCAATAACAAATAACGTTCTCTGTCAGAATAAATCCCTCGTCTGCAAACTATTATATATGAAATTCTATTTTCTCGAACACGACTCTTCACTTTTATGTTGAATGTTATGTTGAAGTTGTTTAGGACGCCACCGTCAGTCACAGCAGTAAAACCACAATATTGTCCAAGTGGGTTGATATAAAGCCTAAATGGCGCCGGAGCGGTCAGTGCATCCCGCGGAGTGGCCCCGCACGCATTAAACTTTTACAATGCCATTAGAAGACGAGACGGTGAACGGACTCCTGATTGCTTTCCGTACCAGTTCAGTCCATCAACTCCCGCGTTTCAACGTCTAGCTGAAGCCAATATTTTGAAAGAGCTATTGTTTCACTTTATTGCACGATTTCAGCTATACGGTGAAGAAGACAAATTGAGGAAAATGTTTCAGTCTTTTTCAGGGAGTAATGTATAAAGCTTTGTCAAAAAGAAAAGTCTTACATAACGGGGGTGGGTTCATATTTTGACTTTCGTAAGCTTGTTCTGCCGTAATATGCCAATGCCTTCTGCAGCATTTGTTGTTATATTTACCCTAGACGAAGTATATATCCTAGTCGTAAGTTATAATATTACTAGCAGCACCCCGCGGGTTCACCTGCATAAGTCTCGATCCCGTAGGAATATCGGGATGAAAAGTATTCTTTGTGTTAATCCTGGTTATAAACTATCTGTGTGTCAAATTTCATTGAAATTGTTCCAGCCGGTTGAGCGTGAAGACACAAACACACACACACACACACAAACATTCGCCTTTGTAATATTAGTGTGATTATATAATTATTAATAATTATTATTTTACCAAGCTATATTTTATAATCCTGGCTTGGTTTTTACAACCCTCTCCCATAACATATATTATATTGATGCATTTAAAAATGTTATAGAGGTTTTTTTTACACCATTAACAACATATAACATTAACAACAAATGCAGACATAAGGGCGCAAAATGCCCTTCATAAGAAACTTCGTAGTTCCGTCATAAAATTGCTATAATTTTGGCTCACAATAAAGATTTTAGTAGACGACAAAACGTAGCGTCATATAATGGGAATATAATAGAAATAGCGATGGTAGACAGTAAACAGTAAATCTTTTTATCGTTACTTTTAAACACAGACATTTTAATAGACATGTGGATCGTGATTCTGCAATAAAGTAGGTTGAAGTAGCACTTGATTTTGACGTAGCTACAACAATCTTGGACGGCACGGTTGGCGCAGTGGTTAAGCGATTGACTGCTGCGCTGCGTGTCGCGGGTTCGATTCCCGCACGGAACAAATATTTGTATGACCTACATACAAGTAGTTGTTCCGGGTTTGGCTGTTTGTGTATGTGACTTTAAATGTTTGTAAACGCACCCACAATACAGGAGAAATCCCTAGTGTCGGGCAACGTTTTTATTATTATTATTATTTATGTATTTATCTCAGTATGAATCATTTTGAAAGATATTAAGTAATACAATGAATGTTGTTGAACTGTCAAAATGAAAGCCATTGCTACTGATAGTGTGTTACGCAATTACCTCGCTGGTCATAAAAAAAGCTTTTGTTTTGTGTCGAGACCAATTAATTCAAAATACAACGGTTTAACAAACAATTTAATTGCAAAAGAAACCTAAATACCTATCATTGAGATTAAAGAAAGAAGTAATTACGAAATTACACCATCATAAGAGCCAGCCAAATGAACTTAATGAATCATAACACATAATAAAGTCCACAGCACTTCATATCGTTGACGTGACGTCATTAGCAGGGCTGGATTGAAAGCACACATCACGTGAAATGGCACACGGAACAATACATTCTAAACCAACCTTTATCATACCCTATAATACGTAATTTAATTGCACAATTGCGACCCAATTTCTCTCCTGCTTCCAAAATGTCGCTAGCGTTACAGAAACCATTTACAGTATGAACCGAATAGGCGTGTGTTCCTTCGAAATATTTAATGAAGTCCCGAAACACAAGGAATTATGTATGTAAATAGATACGGGGTCACGATTTATATTAGTAATTGGTGCGTCGTTCAATTGTGGCATAGAATTGGAATGGAATTTATTTATGACTGGGATGAGAACCGACTCACGTAGTGGGTTTATTGCCGCGGTGCTATTACGGTACTGCTCTGTAAATGTCTCATTCAATCAAGTCTGCTGATCGCATTGCTGAAGGCCTTGGCTGAACGGTGACGTCATAGACTGAAGGTCATTTGTCAAGGATTTTTGCTGAATAATATCGTTGTGAGGAATCTATAGGCGTGCGTGGATACTGCGAACTGTATGGGTATATAAATAAATTGAAAAGCTTCAAGCTTAGCAGCAGCTGCGAATGGTGGCAGTGGAGCGAGAAATGACATGCGAACATGTGGAGCTTTATCGTCCAGCATTCATATCCACTCGTGTATCTATACAACCTATACGTGTTTATGTATTCGAATGAATTTACCCCTACACAATGTGCTAAGGGTTTTTATAATTCCATACACAAATGATAAAATAGAATTGAAGTCTTGGAAAGACTTCTTCTCTTTTCTACTTTAGGTAATCTCATTTGGAGAATGATTACTTAGTTATTTTATCTTAATTATGGCTGTTTATTTATCATCATCAATCCCAGTGTGTTCTTCATTAGAAAAAAAATTTGTGGTCCTAAGACTTCTACAATGTATATATACCTATTTGAATTATCAGATAATTCAAATGGGTATATATGTATACATTGTAGAAATTAAATATATATAAAATTTTATTATTTTATATAGATAATAAAATTTTCTTTACTAAAAAAGATAATTATTTATTTATTTATTTTACCATTTATGTACACACATATATAAACAGACAAGAAAAAACAGAACAGAAAAATAGGTACAAAGGTGATGCTTATTTCTTTATCTTTTTTACTAAAGAAAATTTTAAACATAATATTCCTAAGTGCTATTATAAAAAATCAAATGAAAATCTCTTCACTGGAACGTAGAAAAACTACAAACTGAATTGCCAGTACACATAAAACAAAAGAAATCACTATTACAACTCTGAAAGTAAGCACAGCGGATAGACGTACGAATTAAAGAGAGATGCGAGCACCCAGTCGGATAACAACGCTGATTGCAATTTGATTTAGCCATATAATCACTAAAACAATCAACTAAATGTACGGAGCTTCGCGTGTGGAAGTGCTGGATAATAACGACATAGACCCACAATAGGCTTAGACGCCTAATGTGGTGTGGTTAGACAATAATATTACTTAGTAGACAAACACTGGAGTATGTTTCCATCCCGTAATACCCTTCTTTGTATGCGGGTCTTAGAATATTACTTAATACCTTGTGTTAATGAAGTAGATTTAGTTTATAGCGGATTAGTTAAGTTTGATAATAAAATAAGCAAGCTGAAGTGGCAATGTGGCGACAGTATTAGCCGTAGAAACGATAACCAGTAGAATAGACGTGTTCTTGAGTGAAGACCGAGGATCGGCAAACCCAAGGTAGGACATCCTCAGGCTAGGTAGAGCGAATGTCAAATGTCTTCGCAGCGTGGCTGGATGAGAGTTACCGAGCATCGAGTTGAATGGCGTGCAATTGGAGAGGTCTGTATCCAGCAGTGCACTGCTGTAGGCTGATGATGGTGACTTGTTGCATAACTATTTCGTTTTCTAAGAAGTTTTAAGAAAAAACATCTCAATGCACAGTACAAACAGAACAATATAGACCTTAGTTACCCTTTGATCTTTGTATCAGAATTTAAAACCCAACATTTATTTCCATTCAACTTGTGGCGATCCTTTACATTCATCTTACACAATACAGTTACTCGTATACCTATACACATACATGATAACATAACATACACATTACACAACTACACACTAATACCTACAAATCATTGTTTTATATATGATTATTTAAATAGATATGTTCTAACGTGCCAAGTAGTATTGTGACCTCCTTGTGCTTATTTTCTTGTCTTCTATATTTCTGTGTTCTGACATAATTTTAAAACCTGCTGTCAATAAGACTTTTCTTCCTTGAGCTTTTTATATCGTGTATGTAAAAATATAGATTTTTAACCGTGAGTATTAAATAAACATCTTTTATTTACCACACGAACATTAGTGTACAACACCACTAAATTGGTGACCCCGACTAGAATACGCCAACAAGGCTTGATAACCACGTGTACTCTGAGAAGGACGTTGGATATTTAAAGAAGCGAAGGAAAGCTACTGCAGCACGATGAGTGACAGCAGTGACTCTGCAAAATCGTACGGATCAACCCGTTCACCTCAAAAACCTCGTCGCGCAAAGTGCGTGTCCATTGACGTGCAACCCGACGTTTGCCGTATTGCGGTACGAATACCACCATTTTGGCCGGATGATCCAGAGGTTTGGTTCGCACAAGTGGAGGCTCAGTTCGCGAACGCGAACATCACCAGTGACGCGACGAAATTCAACCACGTCATCGGCAACCTCGAGCACCAATACTCCAAACAAGTAAGAGATATTTTTCTTAACCCGCCGGAGCACAACAAATATGAGAAGCTCAAACACGAGCTCATTAAGAGACTAACTGCGTCACACGAGAAGAAAGTGAAGCAGCTTCTCATTCACGAAGAGCTCGGGGATCGCAAGCCTTCACAATTCCTTCGACATCTCCAAAGTTTGGCCGGACCGAGCGTCCCAGAGGACTTTCTCCGGACAATATGGAGCAGTCGTCTGCCGAGCAACATTCAGACCCTGCTGACTTCACAGCCACATACTTCCCTAGAGGGACTAGCAGACCTGGCGGACAGAGTCCAGGACATCGTGACCCCATGCCAAGTCGCCGCAGCATCGACGTCGGGTCCTAGCATGCACGAGATGGCGAATGTGATCGCCGAACTAAAGAAGGCCGTGAGGAACCTGACGACGCAGCTGAGTAGGAGGTCTCGTTCGCAATCGCGTTCGAACCATCAACAGCGTAATCGATCCAACCAGCGGTCCGTGTCCAGCCACCAGAAGCACCCGTTCTGCTTTTACCACTCCAAGTTCGGGGCCAACGCTCGCAAATGCGTTAAGCCATGCGATTACGAGAAGTCGGAAAACTCCAAAGGCAGTCGGTAATGGCGGCTGACGACTGTCTGACAACCACTGGTCGCCTTTTCGTCACGGACCGAACATCGAAGACACAGTTTTTAGTGGACACTGGTAGTGATTTGTGTGTGTTTCCGCGGCATGCTCTACGTGAACAGCGTGTCAAGTCGAACTATCAACTGTCGGCCGCTAACGGGTCTACTATTGATACGTACGGCTATCTACAGCTAAATTTAGACTTTAATTTGCGCCGTAACTTTCCATGGCGTTTTATTGTAGCTGATGTCACTAAGCCGATCATTGGTGTGGATTTTTTAAGTTTTTACGAGTTGCTTGTTGACATCAGAAACCAACGTTTGGTGGACAAAACCACCTCAATGTATGTAACAGCTTCCGTTGCGAAGGCTTCAGCGACGTGTTCAGTGAAGGTCTCAGTTGGTGATTCCAGGTATCACTTGATACTTAATAAGTACCCCGAGATCACTCGACCCG
Source organism: Eremobia ochroleuca (assembly GCA_949629135.1). Lineage (NCBI taxonomy): Eukaryota > Metazoa > Arthropoda > Insecta > Lepidoptera > Noctuidae > Eremobia > Eremobia ochroleuca. The sequence goes on from OX451398.1 coordinate 15,009,999, forward strand.
CAGGCATCCACCGTACAACCACACACCACATAGTTCACCACATACGCACCACACCCGGCCCGCCCATCTCTTGTTCCCCTCGCAGGCTAGCTCCAGACAAACTGCAGATCGCTAAGCAAGAATTTGAGATCATGCTTAGCAACGGCACTGCTCGACCATCTGAAAGCCCTTGGTCTTCACCCCTTCATTTAGCGCCGAAAAAGGACAACAGCTGGCGACCCTGTGGTGACTACAGGCTGCTCAACGCGAGGACTATACCTGACAGGTACCCTATCAAACATGTCCACGACCTTACCCACAGTATAGCCGGTTGCAAGGTCTTCTCAACTATCGACCTGGTTAAGGCATATAACCAGATACCGGTAAGCGAGGACGACATCCAAAAGACGGCGATAACAACCCCGTTTGGCCTGTACGAATTTCCTTATATGACCTTTGGTCTGAGGAACGCAGGTCAAACATTTCAGAAATTCGTCGATGAAATGACGCGCGGCCTAGACTTCTGTTATACCTATCTGGACGATTTCCTTATCTTCTCGAAAGACCAGGAGCAACACGAGGACCACCTGCATCAGCTCTTCACCAGGATGCAGAAATATGGCATCGTCATCAACACCTCGAAGTGTGTGTTTGGAGCTGATGAAGTCACATTTTTAGGTTATCGCATCTCTGCAGCCGGAACCAGACCCCTGGATTCCAAGGTGGAAGCCATCAAGGAATTCCCTACGCCTAAAACGGTTAAAGAGCTCAGGCGTTTCTTAGGGATGTTGAACTTTTACAGGCGGTTTATACCCAAAGCCGCAAAATTTCAAGGTCCTCTTAACGCCCTACTAACTGGCTCAGTAAAAGGTCAACATCCCGTGGAAATAACTGGTGAGGCGCTCAACGCCTTTAATATGTGCAAAGACAGCATCTGCAACGCTGTATTGCTTGCACACCCTGACTACCAATCGAAACTCGCCCTAGTTACAGATGCGTCTGATCTGGCAATGGGTGCAGTTTTGCAACAGTTCAGGGACGACCAGTGGCAACCGCTTGCCTTCTTTTCACGCAAGTTAAGCCCTGCTCAACACAAGTACTCGCCATATGATCGTGAGCTACTTGCGATCTATGAAGGCATAAAATACTTCCGTCACATGTTGGAAGCGAGGCACTTCACCATCTATACTGACCACAAGCCGTTGATATACGCTTTCCATGAGCGAAAGCACAACTGTGCTCCGCGTCAGTATAGACATCTCGACTTTATTTCGCAGTTCACAACGGACATTCAACATATTTCCGGCAAGGACAACATCGTCGCCGATACATTGTCCCGTGTCAGTGAACTGCAAACTCCAGTCGATTTTGAAGTTATCGCAAAATCCCAAGCTTCAGACCCGGAACTGTTGCAACTGCTACAGTCAGAAACATCTCTTCAACTAAAGAGGCTCAAAATCGACGGCAACCCTGTCGAGTTACTTTGTGATTTGAGTACAGCCACTCCCAGACCATTCGTGACAAAACCCTTGCGGCGGCAAATATTTGAGAGCCTTCATAGCCTCAGTCATCCAGGAGCAAACACATCTGCAAAATTGGTTGCACAACGATACGTTTGGCCTGGAGTTCGCAAGGACTGCCGGCAATGGTCACGAACGTGTCTCAGCTGTCAACGCACAAAAGTCATTCGCCATGTGTCAACACCAATGGGCACATTCGAATTACCCCGTGCTAGATTTGCCTTCGTGCACATTGACCTAATAGGTCCTCTCCCTCCATCACAGGGGTACCGGTACTGCCTGACGGCCGTGGATCGTTTCACTAGGTGGCCAGAAGTGGTACCAATTGCAGACATTACCGCTGAGACAGTCGGTAAAGCTTTGCTGAACAGCTGGATCTCCCGCTTTGGTTGTCCAACTGATATTGTCACAGACAGAGGACGGCAGTTTGAATCCGCACTGTTCCAATATCTAGCCAAAATAGTCGGGTTCAAACACCGGAAGACAACAGCCTACCACCCAGCATGCAACGGCCTAGTGGAACGATTCCACAGGCAACTCAAAACGGCGATAATGTGCCATGCTGACCATAACTGGACAGAATCTCTGCCCTTGGTTTTACTGGGTGTCCGGAGCGCTTTTAAAGAGGATCTTCAGTCTTCTTCCGCGGAACTCCTATACGGTGAGCCTTTACGGCTTCCGGGAGAATTCTTCATTCCCGGTGACAGCGGCACCACTGACATCTCGGAGTTCACCACTCGTTTACGCTCGTTTGCCGCAAAATTACAACCCACACCAGCTGCACGTCATTCCGGGGGAAAAATATTTGTCCATAAGGACCTCGCTAACTCAAGCCACATATTCCTCAGGGACGATGCGCTTCGAGGTTCATTGCAACCAGCATATACTGGTCCTTATGAAGTTGTACAAAAAGGCGACAAAACCTTTACCATATTAGTAAAAGGTAAAAACATAAAAGTTTCTGTGGATCGCCTAAAACCCGCCTACATATTAGCTGACACCCCATCAACCGACCAAGAGGTTCAAGAAGAGGACAAACAGCCCACGGACACTCCCGTCAGATCTACCAGGTCTGGTCGTAGGGTTCGATTCCCAGATTATTATCGCCCGTAGGACGGTCTCTGGAGGGGAGTGATGTGGCGATCCTTTACATTCATCTTACACAATACAGTTACTCGTATACCTATACACATACATGATAACATAACATACACATTACACAACTACACACTAATACCTACAAATCATTGTTTTATATATGATTATTTAAATAGATATGTTCTAACGTGCCAAGTAGTATTGTGACCTCCTTGTGCTTATTTTCTTGTCTTCTATATTTCTGTGTTCTGACATAATTTTAAAACCTGCTGTCAATAAGACTTTTCTTCCTTGAGCTTTTTATATCGTGTATGCAAAAATATAGATTTTTAACCGTGAGTATTAAATAAACATCTTTTATTTACCACACGAACATTAGTGTACAACACCACTAAAAACTCTTTCCAAGTCAATTTAAGTTAATAACGTTAGCATGCAACAAAGAGCAGCCGTCCCGCAAATCGATATAAAGAACATTGGCGATCCGATGACAGGGCCTCTAAATAGGAAATCGGATTACTGGCATATGGCACTGGCGTATAGAGGACAGGAAACGAGGCATTGTGGTCGAGTTCCGCGCTTCAGTGCCTCTCTATACACCGAGTACTTGTTTAGATGTACTGACCTATGTTGTGTGGATTTAGCTGATACGGTTCGGCGAATATAGCTAACGCATCCGGACTGTCAAAGTCATTGGTCATAATGTGCCAGTTGGTACCAGATGACGTGATTAACAAAGTGCTGATGGATATTAGGCAGAATACTCGTAGTACGAAAACAGCAATATCGCCAGAGTAAGAGATTTTTAACGTAGCGCGTTGGTAATTCGTAGTCCATAATTTAACCACGCATGGGTGTCGTCAAAGATGAGGCTTGTGGCTAAGTAATAATAGCCGCACGGGTCGATCGATCAGGTTAAGCTACGCTTGCCACAGTCAGTCCGTGGATGGGTGGCCATCTTTATATATCAAGACCCCCTCCGTGCTTCGGAAAGCACGTTAAGCTATTAATCCTAGCTGTCCTTCGTAGATCTTTGGATCAGTCGTTACGGGTCGTAAGAGACCCGGACGTCTGAGACTCAGTCTTACCGAAGGACCCATTGGTTAGTATTAGACAGTAACTGGGTTTTACAGGTCAGATAGCCAGTCCCATCATGTAAAATGCAGGTAATCAGCTGCATTCGGTTAGACTAGATCGACACGAACATATTTGGGAAAAGGCCACGCAGATATTGGGTGTCGTGCAAGATGGTAAGATCTTGGAATAGGTAACACGCTCCTTCGACATCTAATAAAAACATACATCACCATAACGTTTGCCCAAATACAGTACTGGACGTTTACGGAATAAATAAGGCAATATACTGAATTATGTTCTGGATACCACAATTTTCCACATAAATAATTACTGAGCAGTCATGTTTCAGCTACTTACGTAATATAAATGTGTAATATGTAATACATAGTTGATTTATTCGCTAATGGATTGGAAAAGCTTTTAATAAAATTTCACTACATTTGTTACCCCAGAGAGTTGCGAACAAATTGACATTGGCAAGATTAAAAACCTTTTTTCGCGATTTATATTATTTGCTACGACAGAAATGAAAATCGAGAGGACACTTGGATTATTATTATTATTATTATTATTATCTTGTGTAGTTGTTGTTGTACTCGTTTTTATATCTAATCAAAGTTTTATTAATATAAACAGGGTTTATTTACTTTTCATAAGCGACCACACTGCGAACAGTGGTAGCCCAGTGGTAAGGCCCCCAATTTACCAGTTTTAGGTCGTGGGTTCGATTCCCTGCTCTCAAAACAGTGAAGGAAAACATCGTTAGAAAACCGACATGTCCTAGAACCAAAAAAACATCGATGACATGTGACATCTACCAACCCGCACCAGGCCGGTGTGGTAGAATACAGCCCACTCCCTCTCGAAGAGAGGAAACCTGTGTCCCAGCAGTGGGCAGATTATAAGCCGATAATGTGACTGAAATAATTATTATTATTAAAAACTATGCACAAGTAAAAAAAGTACTGTACAAAGGCGCACTTAATGCCTGAGGCGCATTTTCTACCAGTTAACCTTAGGGTGATGCAGAGACAAAATATGGTAGGTGCAACACACGGGATAGATAGCTAGGAAATGGCTATACAATACAAGAACTTATAACAATACATAGATAGATACAAAATAAAAAACGAGAGGACTTTTTGGATTATTATTATCTTGTGTGGTTGTTGTCGTACTGGTTTTTATATCCAATCAAAATTTTGTAACGCAAGCATAAACAGGGTTTATTTACTTTTCATAAGCCACCACACTCGGCGAACGAGCGGGTCTGAATAATTCCGTCCCAATTTACTCTCCTTCAAGAGGTTACCTCAAAATTCATTTTTCACGCAGCGTACCTTGGAATAAAATGTACAAGATTAGTTTATTCGCTCGGAGGGCCGGGATATCAGTGTTTAGGCCCGTCGCCATGGCAACTGGAGCAGAAGGGCCCATTTGCCGCTCCATTGGGCATTTTGAGTGGCACTGACGTAGTTAGGATCCAACATGTGTGTTACAATATCGTTATAATGAAGTTTGAAGACAGTAATGCCTCATAGGAGATGCTTCGGCAGCAATATCAAAGATTTAGGACCTTGTTCAGGCTTGTTATGTGACGGTCTGATAGCCAGATACTTCGTTTGTGATACCTGCTTCACATGTTTGATTTTATCAAGATTTTAGAGAGATAGGTATTTGACTATTAGATTCCTTGCTTTAATAAATCAAACCAATTCTCTATCAAATAACACTGTTCTTGAATTCCAAGGCCTTGTTTTAGTTACTGGATTTATAGAACCAGTTTAAAAACATGGTGGCGTACATCGATTCGCCAAAAAGAGAAACATGTAAATCCTCGTATCCAATCCAATTATCACAATCGATTGCAGTCTCAAAAAAAAAAGTTGACAGTGTTGCCACAACCAGATATGAATAAATGATGACTGCCGTACTAGCCTGAGGGACTAGCGTAAGTACTGGAATGTTGTCTAGACATTTTTATTTCTCTCCTATAAATAGTGGCGTCCTAGCAAGGACGAGCAGGTTTATCGATATATAATAATAATAATAATAATAATAATAACTCTTTATTTCAGATTACAGGATCCATAATGTGTTAGTATTGCCTTAACCTATTGTTAGTGAAAAATAATATATAATCGTTTACAGTTAAAATCGGCATGCCATCGATTTGCTTTTTAGTCGATTTGGATTGTTGATGCACATTGTTAGTGGGAAACATGTTTTGTAATGGTTCTGCAGCGCTTTCGAGGTATATGCTTTTATTTTCATTCTTGATGTTTTAATTGCAGGCCTTCTTTTAACTGCATTTTTTGAATATCCGCGTAAATTTTCTAACTTTTTTACGTTACCTACTACTTTTTTACGTTTCTTACTTTTTTTTGCTCGGCACTTACGTGTCCCAGTGTGGGATTATCCTTCCTCAAGAATTGGCCTATCATATACAAAAATGATTTTTCAAATACGACTGGCAGTTCCAGAGATTAGCGCGTTCAAACAAACAAACTCTTCAGCTTTATTATTGGCATAGATAGATATAGATTAACGCCAAATGCAAAGCAACGCACATTTCCATCTAGTGAAGACTATCCAACAATAAACCCTCACCGCTGTCCCAAAGAGTCCGCAAAACTCATACCGTAGATTACCGACCAAGACTTAGTTGCCAAGTTAGTAACAGCGATGGAACCCTAAAACCAAGCACTCAACTAGTCTGTAAACAAAGGCAGGCTAATAAAAAGTGCTGCAAAACAGCACAACTGTTTTCTTGTTACCAAACGGAAAACGAGTTTTACAAAGTTGTTCCTTTAGAAACACAACGCTGGAATCGTGTAGCTGTGCCTTTATACCTCCTTTCTCTATGCTCCCCTGTTCTGACGTCACAGTCAAAAGGTGTTCGAATTTCAAACGGATAGGAACATGAGGATGTAAAGGTGATATTTATTTGTATGCCAGTGTTCAAGGGCCTTGGTCGTCCGATTAAGTTCAACCAGGTTCAACCATTTGTAGCTCTGTTTTAGTAAAAATCTGTTGAATTATTTAATAGTCTCTTTCTTGATGTTGATGTATACTACGACGTGGCTGTGTGAGTACTTCATCAGCACTAGCACAAGCTCTGCTTAGTTTGGGACTAGATGGCGTTGTGTGAAAGTTGTGGAATATTATTATTATTATTATTACTGGCGTGAAGGATATTCATAAATATTCATCGATATTTTGCCGATGTAATGTATGATATACCTACCTTCAATATTATTTACTGAAAACACCAGAATTTGTTCCTATGTCTAGTAGTATAGTATAAAGCTGAATGATAATACTACATACAATATGTGCAGTCATATTATAGTAAGTAGGTACCACCTTGTTTCCTTCATTCAGCTACAACTTCTAGCTAGTAAAGCCGTAACCACTCTGCTAACACAAACTTTACTGAAATCTAAGCTCACACTAAACCTTCAAACTGCTCCACACATGTCCTTCTACCACTGTAAAGTGGGAACTCAACTAAAAATAGATAAATTTCCCTTCGCACCCTCTCTGCCCACAACACTCCGCGAGGTTGCATTCTTGTTAAACAAAAGACTGTAGCGCACAAACTACGTCGCAGAAAGTTCTAAGACGACTCTCTTATGGCCACTAAACCTACGAATTGCAACGCTAGCTCTTTGAAGCCTGAAGCCTTAGTATCTATCTACTTATCTATTCCATGGATGAAGGTGATTCCAATCTTCAATAATATTTTACAATACATTGAATTTCCAATGTAATAGCAGGAATAGAGAATGATACTCTAAAGAAAAAAAAATAAAGGGATTTTAAAACTTTCACATTCATGTTCTTTATTTAGCTGTTATATTTATTTTATATGTATATGTAATACTGTAATAAAAAAAAACCAGATGAAAGTAATATCATCATCTGCCTAGCCTGTCCCAACTATGTTGGAGTCGGCTTCCAGTCTAACCGGATGCAGCTGAATACCAGTATTTTACATAGAGCGTCTGCCTATCTGACCTCCACAACCCAGTTACTGGGTAATAGGATACCCCTTGGTAAGGCTGGTTGTCAGACTTTCGGGCTTCTCACTACCCGTAATGACTGTCAAAGATCCACGAATGACAGCCGGCTTAGCGTGCTTTCCGAGACACGGAGCTGTCTCGGCATGTAGAGATGGTCATCCATCCACAGACCAACCGCGTTAAGCGTAGCTTAAACTGATAGATCGACCTGTGCGACTATTTTTGAATTATTTAGCCACGGGCCGCCCCAAAGGAAAGTCATAATATTACCAAGCCTATGAATATGACCAAGACTTTCCATAGGAAAGTAATAATATGACCAAATTCCACAACACCAAATTAAACCCACTTATAATCAGCTCGTCAACTAAGCAGAAAGTGATTCGGTATTTAGTAAATGTCGCTTGCTTCGTGGCCCTGTGAAGGCTTAGCACGGAGTACTACCGTCGCCATCTTGGAGCGGGGATTAAATTTCAAAGAAGCTCTTTGAATTGAGGGTAGGTGTGTGTGATGCTGTCATATTTTCTCTAAATCTATTCAGCGTGTAGGTAGACATGGTTCTTTTGTCCAAACTTCCACTGGGCTTGTGTACTTTTCATGGTAAAGATTTTTTTTTTTAATTTATCTTTTTCTCGAATTTGCAGTATCTCCAACAATTTTCAGTTTACATTTGCTTAGAATATTAGTTCACAATGTAAAAATTCTAACTGTCACTGTTTTCTGCCTCGCCACGCTGCGGAATACATCAAATTATCATTCTCTCGCCCATATCCTCATTTATTTGAGATCAGCGCAACGTTTCTTTTGCAGAATACGTAAGATAGAACCTAAATTGTGCTACAATGGACATAGATTCCTTTGGCTTAACATGGTTTGTTAAATGGATGTTCTAATTGAGCACACATAACTGTATGGGAACAGATTATATCCTCAACTCACTCCACAAGGGATTCAAATATCGTATAAAACTTTTTAGAATTTCTAATGTTTATTTAATTTTATTCACTTCGGCTTTCCAGAACTTTTCACGTCCTTCCAACATTTTATAATCAAGTTTTAATTTTTCCAACTTCTAAGCTTTCTGCAAAGTCTCGGGAAAAAATAAATGAGTTTCTCTCATTTCTATAAAATATTACAAACCTCTCCATAAAGAACCAAGTTTTGTATGCGGCGTTGGTACGGCTTCCTTTGGATTTCAACAACATATTGACTAAGTTTTTTTTTTCTTTCAGATGTTATTAACGAGGTAATGAAGAAAAATATTTTATATTACGGGTCGTCAGTAGCCCAAAAGTCTACCAACCAGTCTTATCAAGGAATATCGTATAAAATCGTATTACTCAAGTGGATGTCAGATAGGCAGCACTTGGCATCGCTCCATGTGAAATACGGGTATTCAGCTGCATCCGGTTAGACTGGAAACTGACCCCAACTTAGTTGGGAAAAATCTAGGTAGATGATGAATGAAGAAAAATATTTTATTATAATAACAACGGCTTCAAGCTTTAGGGTGAATTCGAGATTCATGAAAAAGCTTTTCAAGTTGTTAACTTCCCTTGTCCCAGAGACTTATGTATGTATGTACTTTTTAAACTATTTTATATTTTTTCGAATAAAATTTCTTAATCAAATAAATTCCATGGCAAGTTCTATATCTATATCTCTAGATACACAGCAATAATTCCTAGTCCCATTCCAATTACCAGAAACTTCGCCAGAAACTAGTCCCATTGTTCCAGTCTTTGAATAAACCACAAACAACAACATTCTAACATTCTACCACTATTCAAAATATTGATCATCTAAGCACAACTGGCTGCATTTAGCACAATGCCCGACGTGGCCGCTCGCAAGTTTTCAATAGACTCAATGAAGTGTATATTGCGACAGAGCAGAACACGCAGATAACTGAAATTAATAACCTGGTACACTTTATATATCTGGTACAGTTCATATATCTGCTACAGCTTGTACACCTTTGTCCATTGTGTGTATTGTCGTCGGGTAGGATAATGGGTTTTATGCGATTAGTATTGAATAGTTGTTTGTAAATGTGCAACTGATTTTGGGTGGTGGTTAACGCTTGTATTTGATAGTAGGCTGTACATAATGTACTACACTACGGTACTACTATGATTTAATACTAAAGCTGTATGCCAATTTTAGAGGGATAATGTCGCTATATATATAGGCAGGTAAGTATAGTTAGTCAGGAAGATGAACCCTATGATAACCCAGCACAGATAGTCCTGGCGCCGCTGTACAAAAAGACCCGACCCCAGATAGAACTGGAGTTAAGGGTTGGAAGAAGAAGAAGAGGGAAGTATAGGTTAGGTTTTTTGTTGTACCTATAACTTAGTCTAGTTTTAATTTATCTCTTTGCTAAATACATTTTGTTTCAGATTAATCAGCAGACAAACAGAAGCAAAACTAGTACGCGTTGTCTGCCATATCCCAATTAAACAAAACGCTAACGCCTGGCATAAGCTCTAATCACTCCACAATTAACCGAAAGGACGGGCCAAACCTTATCAACGACACACATACACAACAAAAGGGCACTCGAGCCGCTTAAACAATGGACACTCTACAAAGCCACCCCAAATCCCGCCAGAAAGGAAAATTGGAATAAACCTTCGCTACATCGACTGGGTTAACAGATAATATATTTAAAAAGGCATTATGTTGTAAAGAGGAGATTTAGAAATATTCTAAAACTCCGTATTTTAAAAGGTTTGAAAGCAGAACAATATGGCGGGTCTTAGTGCGGCTTGGTTACTGGGAATAAAAGTTAAGGGGGAGTTTTACTTTATAGGTTTTCTGCGAGAGTAATGGACTTTTCTTGTCGCTCTGTCTCTAGGAGAACTGGAGTGTGTGGTGTGGGAATAAAACTTACTTTATTGGCAAGAATACGCATGATTCATCTTACAGAAACCTTTTTGCCATAACCAAACGCCCTCTTAGTTTTTTTTTCGCACAAAAGAGGAAATTGTTCCTGCTAATCAGGCAGGGCAATAGAAAACCTTGCCAGAGGAAACTATGAGCAATGTACCGCCAACTAACTAACCTGTGATCATCGTAAATCAAGCTAATCCTGCAATCTTCATCCTTAACCTGTTTTTCTTCGTAAACATGTTGTAACTACTGCATTACTTGAAGAAAGGGAATTATAGGTGGCGCAGTTATAATAACTGCAAACACTTGAAACTACCCGTGGTTGTGAAATTATGGGTTGAAACGGTCGATAAAATTGCCGTATAAGCACTTTTATGACCAGTGGGAAATATTATTATTTCGCAAAATATAATAATATAAGTAGATACAATTTCCAACTAAGCATTTATTTGTATACATTTATACTCAGCCGACTGCTGTACGCAGTGAAATAATGTATGCCTGCAATATATTTCTCAGGCAAATTATGATACCAATTCCTAACTCGTATGAGAAATGGACAGTGTTTTAAAGCAATAAACAAAAATACAGCTGTCTGCGGAAATAAATACTGCGAGAATAAAATAACTCTATGTATAATCGTTAATAAAAGGCTTTTATAGGTTTGTTTGTTTGATGGACTCTATTATATTGATACTCGTTCCTCCTCCCTTAACTGATTGATCCGAAATCACTAAGATTTCTAAACGTATTTAGAAATATCCATATAAAAAACCTCGACAACAACCGGCAACGTTATAACAAAGCGAACGTGTCGTCAGAACTCAAAGCCTTCCTGCTTGACAATTAACATTCAGGTGATCCAATAAAGCCGGTTCTCCCCTTTTGTTTCGCGGTGGCAATCACTCATATTCCATTAGGTCACAGTCTCTTTTATAGTCCAAATATACCTAATCTTGGCCAGATCATGTGAGCACTATGTAGATTAGTATCTGAATAAAGTAGTTTTTTGAGGAAATAACCACACAAATTTGAGTCCAAGTGACTTCCGTGAATTGTTTGATCTGAAATCACTGAAATGATTTCAAAATGAAATCTGAAATCTCCATATCAAAAACCTCGACAACAACCTGCAACTTTATAACAAAGCGAATGTGTCGTCAGAACCAAAGCCTTCCCGCCTGACAGCCAATATTCAGGTAATCGGTTAAAGGCGGCTCTCTTTTGTTTCGCGGTGTCAGTCACTCAAATTCAGGTAACAGTCTCTTTTAAAGTCCATAATCTTGGACTTGGTGGAATATGAGTGATTGACACTGCGCCCATTCAAAGAGTTCTTCTCAATCTCGGCCAGATCATATGACGACCACGTATATTAGTGTATAAATGGTCTTTTGAGGACATAACCACACAGATTTGAGGGCTGTCCAGTCAGGAAGACCTCCGTTCATTGTTTGATCCGAAATCAATCAAATGATTTCAAAATGGAATCAGAAATTTCCATATCAAAAACCTTTATATGTGATTTGTAATCTTTAGAAATAAATGAATTCAAACCGTTATATCAACGGGCAGCGTTGTAACAAAGCGAATGGAGTCGTCGGGACGCAAAGCCTTCCTGCTTGACAGCCAATATTCAGGTGATCCGATAAAGCCAGCTCTGTGTTGTTTCGCGGTGTCAATCACTCATATTCCATCAGGTTGAACCGAATACCCGTTAAAAAGAAGCTGCAGTGTAGAGCGCGGATTCGAAAAAGTTTATTACTGGTCGAGGCCGTTTGGAGTGGGACATGATCGAATTTTGGTCAAAGGACATCGACAGTTTGGTTGATGTTGAATGTTAAGAAAGTTAGCTATGTCTATATCACACTTACTCCTTATCCATATTCAATTATAAAACTAAAGTCCAAAATTGACTTCAATCTCACGATTATGAAGCAACTGAGAGACTTGGAAGTCATCTCATAAAAAGCAGCTTGACCATATTAAGACAAGTTTTGAATCTCACACACACACTCACTACGCACCCACACCCACACCCACACACCCTACTTTGCTGTCTAATTAATTAATTATTTTTGTACATTATTTTTCTTTTTTTTTTTCTTTCATCCCTTTATCATTATCATCTGTTAGTAGACGTTTGTATCAGTGTGACTTGTCCGTGTAGTCTAAAAGGCCTGGAGACCTCTAACACCGGTATTCCTAGTACAGGCTCCAGTCTCCACAACATCAATGTATTTTGTATACACAATTATGTATTGTACTAACTTTTCATTATGTGGTGGAGAAAATAATCGTTTTTTTCTTTTTATTATTATTATTATTACTTACAAGATGAAAAAAGATAGGAGCAGCAGTAATGACAGTCTCTAACAAAAATTTAACTACATATGAGTGTTTTCCGATGGCAATTTCGTAACGGCAGGAGTCAAGCAATCGTGCTTTGCGTGCGTGGGTTTTCATCAGTTGAGATGGTGGTCGAACGTAGAAATAAAATGTATTTAAGTATAATATCTACCTTGTCCAAACACTAATGATAATGAGCATTGCCATACAACGTGGCAATTCCGCCATCTCTTGGGTCAATTCAGTCACATTACAAGTCGGAAGCGATGCGGATGAATTTGTCGCCAGTTTGTTATTTGAATATTATATTGCTATTTTTATTGATTAATTAGGCATAAGTTGTTATTTATGTACATTTTATTGAAATTCTAAATAATTCAATAATTTCTTGTATTTATTAGAAAATAGTGCTATTGCGCTACAATTATCCAAGAACCTCCTAATTCCACTTTGACGAACCCAGAAGTAACTCAGCCACAGTGAAACAACATAAACTTAACTCATTTGCCGTAACTCAATGATTGACGACTATTTGTAATTAATTACCGGAAAAATAAACGCACAATAACACTAGAGTCCATTACGTAGCTACCAGGCGCCCAGAGTGAAGTAGGAGGTTTTATTACCCATTCGATATACAATGGCAGAACACATTTCGCGTGGAAAATCAAAAGCCCATTTGATTTTGCACGCACAATAAGAGAATACGATCCTTTAGGGCTACCAACTATTTTTTCTTCCTATCTTATACCACTCAAGGCGGTTTAGCAAAAAGTTCATTGAAAATTCGTTCACGTTCGTCGGGAAGGTAAGAAAGTCCCTCGTTGAACGGCACCTGATCAGCATCGGCTCCGAGTCGTCATCGGGTTGACCCCCCATAAACGTCGCTCCTGCCTCTAGCTGTTTTATTATACCCCTTATTTAAGTTTTTTTAGTGCCTACATTAATCGTTGCTGGCTATGTTGCTACGATGCGCCCCGAGGCAAGATAGAAATGGACCATGTATCCAGCATTTATTACCTACTTTTTTCTACCGCAACTAGACGATTTGAGGTGCATGATAATTTTATTTTTAATTTTAGTGACGATCGCTTTCAAAGCGTTTCGTATTTGTACAGACGCCAGCACATCAAGCTACTACAATGTGTCAAATTTCTTTAATCGATTTTCAACATTATCGCTAAAGCATTAGGTTCGAAGTTGATTGGGAAAATTTGACAGTTTCGGGTAGCTTGATGTGCTGGCGTCTGTACATTCAGTGCTCTGCATAATCCATGGCGTAATTGCGTAACACACTAACAGTAGGAATGGGTTTCATTTTGACAGTTCAATAACTTTCATTGCGTTATTACGTTGTTGAGTATACAAAATTGTCGAACATATGAAGCAATAAATTAGCAATATCCTTCAAAATCATTCATATTGCGATTGATAGTGTGTTACGCAATTAGCGTACGGAACGAGGGTTCCGCACGAAAGAAAAACGAAAGAAGAAGAGGGGGTGAGGAAGTGAGCTCTGTCATTCCCTAATGGTAGGGATTAACACTATTAAGTGCTCACTTCACTTATGATTTCACGGTGAGATTTTTTCAGAATCGACCGGCTGGAGTCAGTTTAGTTTCATGCAGTAATATCGTATTTAGTTCAAAGTAAGTTCATATAAATAAAAATTCATTAATGCCAAACAAAGCCGTCGATCGATGCCTTTGTATGAATTCCTGAAGCTTGCTAAATATGTTTCATTGTGCAGAAATTATTGTATACAATTCCAATAAATATCTATTATTTGAATTCTGCGAAATATTGTTCCGAAATGTTCCTGTGTGTTTAGTATTGTTATTCAAGGCGAAAGCGTCAGTGTATATAGCCCGAGAAATCTAAATTTCCTGAAATTTGCAGGTCAGCCGGTCGATTCTGTAAAAATCTCACCGTGAAATCATAAGTGAAGTGAGCACTTAATAGTGTTGATCCCTAGCGAATGACAGCTCACTCCACGCTCACTTCACCCAAGCTTTCACGGTGAGATGGTTACAGAGTCGCACGGCAGGTTGTAAGTTAATCTCAATATGATTCGCGGCCGTAACAAATATTTATGAATAGAATTATAATCATAAAGATCATCATTATAACTCTCTAAGTTCATATCACACTCTTGAATGACTCATCATCATCTGCCTAGCCTTTTCCCAACTATGTTGGGGTCGGCTTCCAGTCTAACCGGATGCAGCTGAATACCAGTATTTTACATGGAGCGACTGCCTATCTGACCTCCACAACCCAGTTACTGGGTAATACGATACCCCTAGGTAAGACTGGTTGTCAGACTTTCGGGCTACTGACGACCCGTAACGACTGTCAAAGATCTACGAATGACAGCCGGGACCAACGGCTTAACGTGCTTTCCGAGGCACGGGGGGGGGGGGTCGGGGGATGTAAAGATGGTCACCCATCCACAGACCAACCGCGGCAAGCGTAGCTTAACCTGATCGATCGACCTGTGCGGCTGTTGTTGTGTTGTTAACAGCCGGTCGATTCTGAAAAATCTCACCGTGAAATCATAAGTGAAGTGAGCACTTAATAGTGTCAATACCTACCATTACGGAATGACAGAGCTCACTTCCCGCTCACTTCACCTACGTTCTCACCTTGAGATTTTTACAGAATAATTTACCAAATTTACCTCAAGTTGATGTATTGCTGAATCTAATGATTATAATTCTGTAAAGCTGTTAAGGTCGCGTATTATACTTTAATCAACATTCAATCGAACACTGACCTGCAAATGAAGAAAAAACGTAAATAAATTTGAATTTCGCGAACTTCATCGACGCATTGAAGAAAATCTAGAATAACCTGTTATTTATTAGAACCTTGAATAGCATTAGAAACAGCAAATTTTACAAAATCACGCGATCTCTTCATTACCTACATGTATTCATGTATTCATTCGGATCGGACGACCTGAAGAAGGTAGCTGGGGTAGACTGGATGCGGAAGGCGGAGGACAGGGTGTTGTGGCGCGGTCTGGGAGAGGCCTATGTCCATCAGTGGACTGCGATAGGCTGAGTTGATTGATTGATCCATTCGGTTTCGATTCGGATTTTTTTATCATCGTACCGTAAGTAACACTTGAAATAAAACTGCTAGTTATTCAAAACAGTAAAAAGCCTATTCATCAATCAGATACAACATACCTACCTTGTATGTAACAACAAAGTACCTAAGTAGTAGGTACCTTCTCGTAAAGAAATGAATTCATTATTGTATGTATACCGCACAGTAAAATTGCGAATTTCCTCACATCAGAATTGTATGTAATTTACGGCTATTTCCTCCAGGCTGTGCTGGCTGAGTAAGTGCAGGGACGCAGCAAATAAGATAGAAATGTATGGAAATGAGGCTGTATGGGCAACAAGACGCATAAGTATCGCACATTACTTATGCCCCGACGCTTTTGCAGCTGCCTGTATATGTGCCATATTGAACACTCTTTATTTCAGCTATGACGCAATACCATCAAATATTTTTTTTTCAATGCAGTATTTCGGTATTTAAACGAGGCCTAGTTCCAAATTTAAATCTAAATTCAATAAACTGCGTTCAAATAATAAACTGCCTGTGTTATTAACCTGCCTGTATGTATGTACCTATAAAAACATTTTCGATTTGAATTTAGATAGTGTTAACCAGAGACATAGACGTGTTATGGCTTGAGCCTGCCACTGACTGAGGCTTTAACAGTATCATCGATTTAAAAAGAAAATGCTGCAAAGTGCAAACTCGGCTACCTAGTTTTAGTGCAAGTATAAAAGTAAATCGGTCCTGGCATGTGAATTCTAGCTACCTAAGGTAAGATTCATATAAATAGCTACCTGCAACTAGGTACTAGCCTCTCTAAAATCCTACTTGTAGCGCACTCTTGTCTAAGATTCCAGACTGTTCGCTCTTGAAGTAGTCGCTACTAAAGTTGAATGCCCCTCGGACTTTAATTGATTTTATAAGTCTACTTAGGAACTAAATAAGAAGCCGTAGAAGATCCTTTTGTCACAATCACTTGTAACGTAAACTTTAGTTCAGCAAATAATTTAGGCAGTTTGAGCGGACTTAATGACAAAGTCGTGTTATTTGCAGTGTTCAGAAACCTTAGATATTATGAGTTCAGATTTTTAAATCATAATGCTGAGACCATAGATTAACCACTTTACTAATAGACGTTGTATAGCGTCTGTATAGTTACAGAACACTTTGACTTCTTCTTTCGAAATTCAAATTACCTACTGACGACTGAAAGAGAGAAATCAGTGTGTAACTATTCATCTGATATAATACGTTTATTAGTAAGGGGGGTAGTATATAGTATAAACTAAATCTATGGCTGAAACTAACCCCCGTTTAAAGCCTGTCGAATTTTATATGTTGTATCTCATGCCAAGTCATGGAATTAGTATGTACTACCCTATGTCAAGTCATGAAATTAGAATATACTATCCTATGTCAAGTTATGGAATTAGAATGTACTACCCTATGTCAAGTCATGGAATTAGTATGTCCTATCCTATGTCAAGTCACCCGACTGGCTGTTGTGACCGCAAGCTACTTAATTTTTGTATTGATCATTTTTTCCGTAACCGGTTGTTAGGTAACATTACGCAGTCGTACAGCTACGCATTTAAAATGAAAAGCCATCAAAGAAAAACCGACGGGCCTTGTTGATAGTAAAAGTCTGTAGATCAATCCATTAGATAGCCCCTTATTTTTATCCGAGTATTTCTTGTTTTAGTGATCTTGTAGCTTTCAAGCAATTAATCTGGTGCTGAATTGCTAATGTAAACTTACTGCAGCACTTTTGTGCAGTACAGCGCTGAATGCGATTTTAATTATATGAAGTGCAGCGTAATGCATTTGAGATAATTAAATAACTTGCGATCTTAGGTTTTGCTTTCTTTTAAGCTGCCAGTATCGCTGGCTGAAAAACGGTAGCGTCTTTTCAGTTCAGAATAATGTTACATTGTTATAAAATGCCTTCTTAGATATTTTTTATTATGTTTCAATCATTTTAATCGTGGAATGATAGAATACTTAGCAGTAATATGGAGTAATTGCAGTAATACAAAAGAGTTTTCGTATAAAATGTACCAAATCGATACTAAAATCAAGGACTACGAATTTTTTTTAATATTAATAATCTTTCTTAATGTATGTTCTTTTTCTGATAAATATATGTTATACGTGCAGATCTTAGTGGCAATTACTTAGATTTGATTATGTAGTAATGTATTTTAACGTTTCGTTAGTAAAAATATTACTTTGGGATCTTACTAACGGAGAGGTGATTCACTTTTGATTCTATTTCGAGTCTAACGTCTGAAGAAAGTCATAAATGTATTTTTATGGCATCCGTAAGCCCGGTATATTGTTCAGGATGAAGAAAATTTAATTACAAGTTTAAATGTTATTTAGAACTAAGTAAAACATGAATTAAGGGCCGGTTGAACTACCTAAATACCTTTTCTCTCCTTTTTTGTGCCATTCAATCAATATTGACTGACACGGCAATGCATAATAATAATTATTTATTAATCCAAAATCGGTATTTTCTGTTCTCGCAAACCCTAAAATCTCGGTCGTTTATAAAAAGATCAGTCGCATAAACAATTACACGTATTTTCGCATGCACGCGGCTCCCGAATACCGCTACCGCTACTTTATTTACGCTAAACATTACCAACCGCAGAAAACGAAATTACAAAGTTTTCTATACTTATCTAAGTCCCAATAATGTTACGCAACCTATTAAGTCAATCATCGAACGAAAAACGCTTACAAAACGCCAACGAAAACAACTTTTACGGCATCTGCAAGTGTATGAACGGGCTCCTTTCAGCCAGACACTATTCTACACCCGCCTTGAAAACATTACCGAACACATTCAATCGATTTTCGACTTAGTGTCCCGGCACGATGCCGCCGCTTCACATTCCATAAAATCCATACAAATCTTCCATTCAAGCCTTTATCTTACCTGTCCGGCATGCAGCACGTCCAAAAATATGGTAAATACACTTATAAAAAGCACGGCGCGCGTCATTTTTGCGGCCGCGTTGCGTTCCTATACCGGACTGGCGAGAGCTGACGTTTATGCCAGACGCCAGAAACCTGCGTACTAGTAGTGGTACGGCACTGTAGCCGTACCTAGCGTCGTATAGATCGACCCTCCCGCGAGGGACAAGGACGGCGGATGCGATACCGCGGGTGGAACAGAGATGCGAGAGGGAGGATAACGCACGCGCAATGCTGTAAACGCTGCGTACAATGAGGACTCTATCGAAGGGAATCGCGAATGCCGTCTTCGTCTGGCTTTGTCTGGATTTCCCGATGATGATGCGTCATTTTTTCAACGGTTCCGATTGGGTACTTATGTCTATTCTAATGCAGTTTAAAATTGTTTGAGGTATAAGATACAAGCTCACATTAACGAGACCCCATCCCAGCATAGCCCTTTAGATAGCCATAGGTCATAGAGTTGCACTCGATAATGATATGCGTAAGTTCAAAGTACGGTAATAAAATGTACCCTTTTAATACCTGCGCTGAGTCATCAAATACCAGCTTGGGGTGACAGAGCTTTCACCCCGCTTTTGTATATAGCCTTTAGAATTAGGTGTTGAAAATCGATGATATAATATATGATTCAGCTGTTTGTTCGTATTTGAAAACAAAGACGATCAATACTGAATGGATATTTTTTTATACCGCTTTGATATTATTTTATACAGATTTAAGCGTGGGCTTAGAAATTACGTAGACAAATATCTCGTAAAAAATATGATTCTAGTTACCAACGCTCAGCGGATTGTACAAATAAATATAGAGCTTTTCGACAGGGGCTCGTGATCAAATTTTATTTTATTTAGAAATGGATAAACCTATGCTTATTTTTAAAGTTAGCTATAAAAAACATAGCATTCGTAAAAAAATACCCCTTACGAAATAAAATGGTGGTAAAGTGGACTTCTATCACCATTCTTTAGAAAGAGGTATTTTTTTATATGGAAGTTTAGATTACTTAACTATCCTATACCTAAAAAAACTTACTGAATGCATAACCTTCTCCTTTTTTTTACGGAGTGTTGTTCATCTGTTCCCTCATAACTTCAAAAGTCCTTATAATAAATTGATAAATGAGGTATCGTTAGAAGCGTCTTGACCGTCCGCTAGTTATAGGATATGAGACGTCACACTAAATTCAATATGGCGCTCTCTAGAGGACATAAAGTAATGAATTTCAAAATAAATATTTTGGGATGCTGCCTTGTTGGGTATCAAATGAAAGGGCTTAATTAACACATTTCAAAAATATAAATATTACTGAAATAAGCCCCAAAATAATTAAATAAAAAATAAAACCCAAACTAAAACTGAAAAGGATGAAACAAAACAGTACCTTCCCGTGGTCGCATGCTACCATGACTTATAAGTATGTTAGTACAGCGGTATTCGACCACGGGAAGGTAATTTCTTATTTCATCCTTTTCAGTAGTCGGGTTTTAGTTTTTAAACTTATTTTTTTTTTAAAGCGTGAGGCGTGAACGTCTTTCTTACACTTAAAAAAAAGCCTCAACATTTAAAGAAAGAATTTAAGTTCTATGTTTACGTAGGTTTTATTTATTTTTTAGTTCATTAGGTTGAATACAAAAAATACTCGTTTATTATTTTAAAGTTGGTGAAAAAGTAAAGAAAAATGCGGAAAAATAATTTTAAATCTAATCAGCTCTACAACCGTTAATCTTAAGATCCTGCAACTCATTGATTACCAAGAATATGCTCAAGGGGATCTTCCCCATGAGCATATTCTTGGTCCATTCAATGTTGATGAAATCTCTGAAGACGGACATTAAATATTCACCACTCGTGGGTCTATCGCGTCGGTCCGTCCGTCATATTCACTTGGAGAATAGGTTACCAAAGATCACGGGTGTTTGAAGACATTGTTTCTGAAGATTTTTGGAGCTATCCGTCATCATCATCCGCCTAGCCTTTTCTCAACTATATTGGGGTCGGCTGCCAGTCCAACCACATGCAGTTGAATATCAGTATTTTACATGGCGCGACTGCCTATCTGACCTCCACAACCCAGTTACTGGGTAATACGATACATACTTTCGCTCTAAAACCATACAATATAAAATAGTACAAGTAAAGCTAAAAGGATAATATATGTATGTAATGATTTTGGAACAATAAACAATTTATTATTATTATAAAAACATACATACATTTAACAAGCAACACACATTGGTTTTACATACATTTTTCAAGCTAAATACATTTGCCTCTTACATTATCTTTAGGTCCAGTAAAATAAATGACGTGCAAACATAGGTACGTAATAGGGGTCACTAAAGATCCTCTTTCCTGGTGCCCCTACAGTGGCATGCTCGTGCCTAAGTGTGTGTATCTCACGTATCTCACCTCTCACCCTTGTCAGCGGCACTCGTATCATTTTCACTACGTATCGCACTGTCTCTGCTTGTCTATGCCACATGTGTCAAAACTATACCATAATAATATGATTTGTTTAAGAAACGGTTACCGAACAAAATAAACAAGGATGATTTTCTGGAAAGGAAAGGAAATAATAATAATACATATTTTAGGAGGAATTCCAGTGTGCCTTTATACAGGACTTGTAATTTGACGTATCCCTACCTGGAAGTGATAGTGTACCTTATTAAATAGCTGATTAAATGAAGATGTAGGATGCCCCTGTAATTTGTAAAACTTTGAGATAACAGCCGTCGATTCTGGAAAAATCTCACCGTGATAACTAAGGTGAAGTGAGCTTAGAGTGATCTGTGAGTCATGCTGATGCTAGGGATTGACACTATTGACGACTCACTCCACGCTCACTTCACCCAAGTTTTCACGGTGAGATGGTTACAGAATCGCACGGCTGGTGTCAATGCTCTTGATGATATTGGAAAATAGTAAGTAAACTTCTTACTCTTTACTGGTTGATGTTTTAGAAAACTTGGTTACCTCGAAAGGTGTGTTAAAGTAGGTATTATATACCCAATAGAATAGTTATAAAGGCTATTCAATTTCAGAGTTTAAAGAAAAGCACTATTTAGTGAAGAATTCAGGGAAACTTTAAAAAATACATAAAAGTTGGGTTTTTCTCGAATTACATGAATTTTTACCTAAGTTTTGTGGGGTGCTTAATTGTTGCAAATGGCCTTGTATATTTTTCTTATTATTGTAGGTAGATCTATCTACTGTAGGACGAGCACAAGCACTTTCAAGCACATGTAATAAAATATTTAAATCTCTATTTAACAACGTTTCTGAAATGTTTATTTGTCAGAAATAAATGATAAAGCACTTATTGACGTAAATCCAGTAGCGAACCGATTCGATTCCGACATTTCTCCGCATCAAACGACAAATTAGGCTCATTGCTTTTGAATTAACCATTATTATGGATGTAAGAATCCCGTAAATATCGTATTTCTACTCTGAAATGAAATCACGAGTTGAAAATCGATAGCAAAAACCTCGGCTTTGAAGGAAAAATTGATGAAAACCGGAGTTTTCATTTTTTCCGAGTCCCAGTTATGCCTCAAAGCGCTTTATTAATTTCGCTTTAAATACCAAAGTTGCTTGGTTGGTAAAATTCGTCGGTAATTTCTGGTGGTGCTTATAAGCTGCATGTTCTGTATTGATAGATACGCTATCAGGTGCGGTTCGTTTATGCAGTTCGGTGGCAAAGCCGTCCTCCGCATGATTGAGTAGCTCGTAACGCTTATTGGGCTGATATTGCATTGAAACTGCATGCCGTGTTAATTTAAATTCAGGTGTGCTGTGAAAGTTTACTCGTACGTATAAGTATGAACGGGTAAATCGGAAGAGGAGTACAGCGAGTTAATTGCGTAACACACTGGCATTGGCAGTAGCAAGGGCTTTCATTTTGACAGTTCAACAATATTCATTGCGTTATTTACGTTTTTGAGCAGACTATTTTTTCGAACATATAAAGCAATGGATTAGCAATATCCTCCAAAATCATGAAAAAAATCATGAATTATGATTGATCGTGTGCTACGCCGCAATTAGGGTGTAGATATTGGTATTTTAGGATCAATGAATCATCGTCATCATTAGTGTCGGTGCAGCATATTTTTTTCTGCCATAACTCTACGAGTATTAGCCGTTTGGTTAAGTTTGTTACTAAAAATATGATTTGAACTCAAAATCAAAATCAAAAGTCATTTATTCAAAGTAGACTGAGAATCAGCAAAATTACAAAACACAGCCCGGACAGCAAAGGAAGCTCTCAACAAGAATAATTTTTCCCGCTTTTGCAACATTTTTCATTGATGCTCCGCTCCTATTAGTTGTAGCGTGATGTTATATAACCTATAACCTTTCTCGATAAATGGAATATTCAACACAAAAATAATTTTTCAATTCGAACGAGTACTTCATGAGATTAGCGCGTTCAACCAAACAAACAAACTTCAGCTTTATAATATTAGTATAGATTTGTATTTTGTGTTTTACGAACTGTGTCCAAATAAAAGTTAATCTTTCTTCCTTTTCTTCTCTTTTAAAATATTTGCTTTACGTAATTACCTACCATAGAAGTTATCCGAGTGTGTGTGCGTGTCCGTTTGTAGACAACTTAAGTGATAGTCATAGACACAATGTAAGTACCTTTGTAGAGTTGAATGAACGTGAAAGCTTTCACGTTTCACTTCTTTAAGCTTCGTCATCCATCGTAGGGTATTCACAATAAAACCATTTTAGTTTAGAATACTTAATCGATTCTCAACTCAAAACTTAATAACGAAGTTGTTTAATAACTAAAATTGCTTTGTATTCATCGACAGAGTAACGGACGATGATATCTAATTTCAGGAGCTAAAGGCCCGTTTGTACTCACCCGTTTTTTTGCCGTGTAAAACTACGGTTTATTCCCCGTGTGTAGGTACGGTCGCGGTCAGTGTGGTACATAACACACGTGTGAGCACTATGTACCTAAACTGTAAAACTACCATTTACTAGGTACGTCTTTCATTGACTTGAATGTGCCCTGACGGCTGGGGGTATGTCATGCTCACTCAAATGTCTCGCTGGAGTTGGATCATTGAGTTCTCTTCAAAGTGGTTGAGCTAAATGGTGCTGATCCGTACGTCATGTTCGTGAACGGGCGCCGCCAGTAGGGACTGGTCATCTCTTAGCCGCCACGGCTTACTTTTATTTTAATCTAAGTATTTTCATTTCTGAATTGGTATTTTTTTTTTGTTTTTTTTTTTATATTTTTTAGTACGGACGCTTTTATATGCACGTCTTTCTACATCGTTCTCACATGTATAATTTCAACTTGAATG
Source organism: Eremobia ochroleuca (assembly GCA_949629135.1). Classification (NCBI taxonomy): domain Eukaryota; kingdom Metazoa; phylum Arthropoda; class Insecta; order Lepidoptera; family Noctuidae; genus Eremobia; species Eremobia ochroleuca. Next base: position 15,034,329 of record OX451398.1, read on the forward strand.
ATGTAACCAAAATTTTGTAACAATTTTTATGATTTAAAAGAGTGTCCGTGGAGTTTCTTGCCAGTTCTTCTCCACAGGTACCTATTACGCTTTGGAATGGGCAACTAGCTTCATCTTTCTGACTGACCGACCCCTTGACAATTCAAAAGTGCCTGTAATTGGTTTACTTGAAATAAATGCTTTGAGTTTGAGTTTGTATGGATCACTATGGAAGCTTCTTGACTTTTTTTTTTTTCAACGGCGCGGTTTATTCCCCGTGTGTAGGCACGGTCGGCAGTGTTGTATGGATCACTATGGAAGCGTGTATATGGACAAGTTTTTTAGTACGGTGCACTTTATACGCCGTGCCTTAATGAAATCCCCATGTACAAAGGGCCTTAAGGTTTTCACTATGACACCGAGAAATACTCTTCAGTGTTTTCGAAATTAAACCCCCGATTGACGAGTTGTAGTTTACTCCTTGAAGTATATTGCAGGAATCTTACCACAGGGCATTTCCCGATCGTTTCTCATTTAATTTAGGATTTTTTAAGTAAGGGAAAAAAGAAAAACTGCTTTAAATTTGATTTTACAGGAGCATATGACGGTACTTCTAATCAAAGTCACAGCTACATTGGGGGTATTCAATGAACTCTTCTGGTGTCATATATAAAATGATGATAATCGTCACTAACGAACGACTAAAAGTCTTTTCTATAAAAGATATTCCGGTACCGGTTCGGGTACCGTCATAGCCATTACCCCTACTGTGAAAGATCTCGGTTTGCATCTTGACTCGACACTAAGCTGGCAACGCCAGGTTTCTAGTGTTGGTCAAAGAGTCAACGGTACTCTGCGATCCCTGTATTCTCTGAGAAACGTTTTGCCCGCTAAGACGAAAACCATGCTTGTGCAGACTTTGATTTTCCCTATCATTTTGCTGGATAAGCTCGACAGATCGCTCAACAATGGTATCCGGTTCATATTCAACCTCAGAAAATATCACCATGTGTCGAGCTATAGCCCGACACATGGTCATCCATGGACATCCATTTCAGCTCAGACCTAAGATCTGAGCCAAAGAAGAACTTTGCGCGCTTCAACCACGCTTTTCTCCTTCTCAACTCTACCACTCCTCCTTCTTGTCTCATGTCTCACTTCCAATAACTATGTTCTTCTCACTCTAAGAATTTGTGTTCTTCTAACAATCTTCCCTTACTCTGTCCTTCTCATACTTCTGACTTTGCTCATTCTTCCTTTCATATTCAGTATATTCTTCTTTGGAATGCGCTTCTTCTTGATATCAGGACGGTCACCAGTCAGTATACATTTAAGCGGAAATTGCTGACTTATTTTCAAAACAAATAAAGTAGAGCCATCTCAACACCACTCTCCCTTGAATTTGTAAATATGTATATATAAAAAATATCAAAATTAAAAAATCAGAAGTCATTTATTCAAACTAGGCTGAGAATCAGCACTTTTCGAACGTCAAAATTACAAAAGACAGTCCCCCAAAACGCCTATATATAAATATATATGTAGTAAATAGTATGTATGTTTATTACAGGTTTATAACCTATTTATATATTTATGTACGTTTTTAATTTCTAATTCAATCATTGTAATCGTTTTTTTTTTTTATCATTGTTTGGCTTAACCAAAGCACCTGCCCCATCTTATCTCTTCAACACCCGTGGTTGACTGACAGAGAATGCCTAAGGCATTAAGTCCGCCTTTGTACCTTTTCGTGTGAAAAAAGATTAAATAAATAAATACATGTTCTATTATTCCTTTTCATACCAAAATAATTTACCAAACAACTGACGTCACTTTAACATTACCAAACAAAATGACCAAATAAACCCAAACTAGTGGTTATATGGCACGAACACATATTTTTATTAATTCGCCGCCAGCAATAAGGCCGTGACGTCGGTGTTTTGGCAACGCCGACCGACGTCCGGGGTATGATTGGTCCAATATTGATCACACGAGACCCGGCTTTACCGACAAAATGCTCTTACGTAATTTTTCATCGGTCGTTTTGACCCTTTATATAACATAGTGTAACCGTTTTACTGTGTACTAATTGTTCTAAAACGCCTGGACACGTTTTTAGAGCTGACCCGGATACGTTTTGTAAAAGTAGGGCTCACTTTCATCAACTTTATTAAGCTTTAGCTTTCAACGAGGGTAGTTGGGATATAATATAAAGAGTATGTGTATATTCGAGATACGAAGGGCGAATTACGTGGACGTTAAAGTTTATTTAAATAATTATTTACTAGTTGTTGCCAGCGACTTCGTTTGCGACCCGGAATGAAAAGTAAACTATGTCCTTGTCCAGGTCATGGTCTTCCCATGTGCCAAATTTCATCTAAATCCGTTCAGACGTTTTAGCGTGAAAGCGTAAAAAATAGACTCACTCTCGCATTTATAATATTAATTTAGGACTAGCGGCTCGCCCCTGCTTCACACAGGTTTCATGGCTTGACAAAACATGTTTTCTTTATCCTGCAATAAATTCTCTAAATGATGGTGAAAACCGCATCAAAATCTGTGGCGAAATTTAGAAGAACATCGCAGTTACGAAAAGCGACTTTCATTTATGATAAACTAGCGACCCGCCCCGGCTTCGCACGGGTGCAATGCTGATCATTACATAGTATAAAACAAAGTCGCTTCCCGCTGTCTGTCTGTCTCTATGTATGCTTAGATCTTGAAAACTACGCTGCGGATTTTGATGCGGTTTTTTTTTATAGATAAAGAGTGATTCAAGAGGAAGGTTTATATCTATAATACATGCATAATATAGTAGAGAAACACTGATAATTTTAGAGCCATTATTTCTCGTAAAAAGTATAGGATAAAAAATCGTTATTGTGGGTTATCCCTAAGAGATAGACATATACCATTGTGGATTTTTGTAGACCTTTTTAAGGTGTACAATACTGTAGTACAGACTCCAGCACATCAAGCTACCCGAAACTGTCAAAATTTCCCAATCAACTTTGAACCTTATGCTTTAGTAATAAAGTTGAAAATCCGTTGGGTAGTTTCAAGCGCCACCGGCCGACTGCCCGGCCGGTAACGCCCGTATTTTAAAACTGTAATATCTTCGAAAATATTCATTTAAATTACATGCTGTAAAGGGCCATAATGATCTATATGAAATGCACAATGTTTTTAAGGTACTTAATTGGATAAGGATTAATGCTGTATTGCCTAAAATTGCTTCTTAAATAAGCCATTATTTCTCGTAAAAAGTTAAGTATAAAAAATGGTTATTGTGGGTTATCCCTAAGAGATACACATATATCATCGCGGACTTTTTTGTAGAACTTTTTAAGTTGTACAATACTGTAGTACATTATTTTGATCTATCTTGAATGGTTCAGCCAGCGTTTACAATGTAAGCGCAAAAAAATGTGTTTATTTACGACATCACATTAGAAACCTCTAAAATTATCAGTGTTTCTCTACTATATTATGCATGTATTATACATATAAACCTTCCTCTTGAATCACTCTATCTATTAAAAAAAACCGCATCAAAATCCGTTGCGGAGTTTTAAAGATCTAAGCATATATAGGGACAGACAGACAGGGAAGCGACTTTGTTTTATACTATGTAGTGATTTAGCTTGGTTTGTGAACAAGGGAATTGGCGCCAATATCTTTATGTATATACATAATATGTAAAAAAATTTAAGTAAATTTAAGTTTTTTTGTGCTTAATTTAAGTGCAGTGCATCTTTTTCTTTTTATTTAATTAAAAAAGGACAAAAGATAAATACTAGTTTAGTCCTGTCAAATTAGTCAGCGCCTGACGTAAATTGACGTATTTTTAGTAGCCAATTATTTAATCACGCCCAAAGTTGTTTATAGACAGGACTAAACTAATATTTATCTTCTGTCCTTTTCTTAATGAAATAGAAAGAAAAAGATGCACTGAACTTAAACTTAGTTTAGTTTGAGCGACACAAACAAGGGAATCGGTGCAATTAATTATTACTTAAAACACACAATAATGACAAGCAAAGTCTTAAAGCTCTCACAAACAGGATTTTTATATAGGCATGGACTCGTGACGTAATCAAGCAGAATGGAATGGAAATAGCTGCAGTAAAGAGAGCAAGCCCCTTTAAAGAACTATTGGATTGAACTGATTCCAACTTTTTTATCATTTTATTGTACAGAATACCGTTAAGATTTTACTGCGGTGCGGATAAAGGATAGATTCTAGATTCCTAGTAATTTTAAACATTTACCTCGTAATAAATCGTTGAAGCATGAACGTTTAATAGAGAGTTAACAAAACTATGAAAACTGCTAGCGATGTTGTTCGATGCTCACCCTTAATTGGGAAGCTTACGAAGTTTATAATTAAAATCTACTTGTGTCAACTTGCGTTATCCAAGCTTGTAACTAGGGTTGCTTCAAATAAATCCGTTTCATGTTGCTCTTTCGATCTTGACTTTCCTCTTGCAGCTCTGTAACTCCTCTTTTTGGTTTTTGTTTGATCCAGTATAGCACCAATTTAAAGTCTTTAAAACCCTCCATAGCGCAGGTATCTACTGTTCACCAAACATAAAACCAAAATAAAAACATTTTTAACGAGACGCGCTTTACTTGTGCTTACCATGTGTACAAACACGTTGTGCATGTGTGTATAAGCGCAGGAGCTGTATGTACCGTTCGCGACAGTGGCGAAGTCGGAAGTATGTCTGTGTGTTATGTGCTGACGCTAATTGTCTTCACGCACACATTCACAGCGTGTTTGTACACTTAGTTACCACAAGTAAAGCACGCGTCGCTTCGTGACATAAAAATATTTAAGTATGCGATACTGTACACGAATTCAAGGAATGCATTTCACTGCGTGATTATGTTTCCTGTTTTCTCCATCAGTCTTACTTATTTCACCTACAAATCCTAGAATTCCGGGATTACAACACAATATGTTGTACCAATGATTGTTACTCCCATTTGCAATGCCAATAGCCGTTCTACACCTTCAGAAAAACAAAAAAACTAACAGAAGACCGTCATCTGTTTTCCTTTTTACAGCATTTGAATCATTCAGTGGCTCCACTCTCAATAAATCAATGTAAGTAGGCACTATTGTTCAGGGATACGGAATAGAGTTGCCATTCTATGAATGGAAGCCATTATTAGGGTTATAAAAACATTGTTACCCCTTGGCTACCAAGTAAATATCGTTATTCTACTTAATAAATTATTTTTGTCTGGTTTTTTGACTAAGTAGCCTCGTGATTTTATATCGTAAATCATGGTAGGAAATAAACTATTGATTGTGTATTTTACGGTAGAAACGGTTTTCGTAGATTTTTATCTTGGACTGACGAGTGAGGGCCGTTTCCCTGTATTGTTAGGGATTGCACAAGATTGCATAATGATGGGAAAACTGCTTTGTAATTGAAAGTTTTATGTTTAAACTTACGTTTTAGTCATAATTAACGAGCTTCAGTGTATTAACACTTTCACTGTCGACAAAGTAGACACAATAGTTAAACAATCAACCTGAACCATATGTGGTTCATGGGACAGGGAAAGGGTTAAAAAGTACTCTGTGTTGACGAGTCACCACGCTAAACACGCTTTTAAACAAGCGAAACTGCATGAAAATCGGTTTTAAATATGATATTTCTTTAAGTATGTTTTTCTTTTATTTGTTTTTCTTTTTGCGCCTTGTTTTCATTTATATTAATGTAATTTGCTATCAATTAATTACCGATGCCTTTGTGCGATGACCTATGTCTTTTGTGTGCACTGAATTAATGTTTTATCTGTCCCGTTTCGGGTCCGAAATAATGCCTTACAGCACTAACACAAATTTATTTGCCATACAAATCCGAGACTAGCTTTTAAAACATTCAGAACCGTAGCACCGAAATCCTTTGCCCATAAACTGACATTAAACGAGGCATCCCCTATCCAAAAGTGAGCAGGCACACATCAGGGCATCTCAAAAGGAAGATAGTGGATACCAAATCGAATTTTGAAGCGAACCACGGTGGGCCATTAAAGCATCTGCACATAGAAATGCTGGGCACTTGGTTCGTCGGAATATTCTAGACATTTGCATATGGCGGCCGGTGACGTCACGGCATGTCGCGTGCAGCCAGACGCGCCGGTATTCATGCGGGCCTTAGTATAAAGCTGCGGACGCAAAGGGAGATAAATGTGCTCGGATTTGTCCGGACCCGGCCAGTTCGACTTCAGTGATTAATGGTGTGTTTAAAAGGAATAAGTATGTTGCTGTAGAGGAAATATCCGATGGACTTTGGGAAACGAAGAATAACTCTACCTATCATCAATTTTGATATCCTTCAGAATACACATTTACAATTACTTCAGGAAGCACTTTTTCAGGAATTAATGTGACTCGGATGTCACCTACATAAACGTTTAGGTACCTGCTGTTGTATTTGTGCCTCCAAAGTTATGCTAAGATTGTTTTGAACGATTTGACACTCAACTAAGCGTCAAAAAGTAAATAAAACATTTATAAAACATTGACTTCATTATGCTCAATTAACGCTAACGATCCCTGAGTGAACCTTCTTCGGCACAAGATATCAATCAAATAAAAGTCATACTCAATGCCAAATGCCCTCCAAGTCCCTCATAACCATTCTTTATCCTATAACGGGCTATCTCTTATCCAGCGTCCATGTACGGCTATCCGACACAATAATGAGCTCAGTTAGTGAGTCCGCGGCTGAAAGCCCTGTCTAACGACGCAAGCTGTTGCGTTATTTTACCAGTCTCCTTCCCGAGACGGTCCAGTGATTAATAATGGCGTCCGAGCTTTATGTTATCTAGCCGCTTATGCTATAGTTTCCTAAGAAAGCGGGGAACGGTCGCACAATAACGGCTGTCCAAATACAGAGCTTTTTTTGACACCTTAATGTCAAATAAAAAATGTTAGCCCAGTGGTAACAGCCGCGACTTTCGAGTTGTAGATCGTGATTTGAATCCACACAGGCGGTTTACTTTGTGTAAATAATTTAATCACCACTGGTCTCAAAACGGTGAATTAAAACATCTTGAGGAAACCGGCATGTCTTACAACCAAAAATTCGAAGACATGTGGCATCTACCAACGCGCACTGAGCCCGCGTGGTGAATTACGGTCCACTCCCTCTCGCTGAGAGGAGGCCCGTGTCCCAACAGTGGGAACGTTATAGGCGGATTGTGTGTTGAAAATGACAGATCTTTATGACGGCCGTTATAATATGAAGGAACCGCTCTTCTGTGAAATCGTAGCCTGTAAGACGTTTACTTAAGTCTGCTACAAACCTTCGTGGTAATCAATAGACCTAGCTGACGTCAATCCGCATGCCTGAAATATTTAAATATTCACACGTCGTGCCAATGAGTCAGAGTAAGTTTTCTCGAACTTGTCCCATTTATGTAATAAATTGGAACGTGGTAGGTACCTACTTCAAATCTCTTTGCTCTCTTCCTTGTATTCTTGAAGTGACGCCAAATTCGGAAATTCGGCTGTAGTAGGTAATGGGACGCGACAAAATTACGTGAATTACAGTCTTCCTGCCATCTTACGTCATTTCTGTAAGTTGACCGTTGACGTCATAAATTTTCAGCTTCATTGGTATAAGGAAACTTAACGCCATCTAGTAGAAAAGATTGAAACCGTCGAAAGCATTGACTGAAACTCATAGCTGTAGATTAGCAGAGTCCATGGCCCAGCCTAGGCCATAAGTCTTAATTAGTGTACCTAACCAAGAGATTGCTTATATCTAATTGAACTATCTAGTTTCTACTATTGCCAAACAATACCTTAATTAATTTAAACACATTAAAGGAATGGAATTAAAGGCATTGGCGCCGATTCCCTCGTTCACAAACTAAACTAAATTTAAGTTCAGTGCACCCTTTTTCTTTGTATTTCATTAAGAAAAGGACAGAAGATAAATTTTAGTTTAGTCCTGTCAAATTAGTCAGCGTCTGACGAAAATTGGCGTATATTTAGTAGCCATTTTTTTAATCACGTCTAAACTTGTATATTCTTCTAATTTCACATTAAATGATATACAATGGTTGCAACTTTGAGTTTGAAATTCTGTATGAAGCCGACATAGCTGCTGGCTAAAATTCGGCATAGATACATACTAGACCATAAGGTCTTAGGACACAAAGTTTCATCTTTTCACAACCAACGGAGATGGTCAATGGATCGTTGAATACCTCCTTTCTTGTTCCCCGAACTAACCCCGTCGCAACACATCGCCTGCACGCGCTATTACTTCGTCTTCACTCAGCGTTCTCTCTGACTTTTTTTTTTTTCTTTTTGGCTCCTAAAGGCCCTGGCGTAATGTTACGTAGCCTAGCGTTCCTCAAAAATTGGGCTATCAATGCAAAAATATATATTCAAATTCGACTGGTAGTTCTAGAGATTAGCGCGTTCAAACAAACAAAAAAAACTCTTCAGCTTTATTATTAGTATTAGTGTAGATACATAGATATACAACATTATTTTTAGTATTTATGGGAAAACCGAAACATTTGTCCAGTATTTTTATGTAAAGAATCTATGTACAAAATTTGAAAACTGTATCGTGAAAAGTCACGAAGTTATAAGCTTGTTATGTTACCTGATTGTCCGTATAAAAAGTTGGTTACCACTTAACACGCGCCGCCGCGCCGGCGGCCAACCGGCTGTGCCCAGCAGGGTAATTGCGTAACACACTATCAGTGGCAATGGGTTTCATTTTGACAGTTCAACAACACTCATTGCGTTATTTACGTTGTTGCGCAGACACATTTTTCGAACATATGGAGCAATGGATTAGCAATATGCTTCAGAATGATTCAAATTGAGAGTAATAGTGTGTTACGCAATTAGGGTGGTGTGTTGTGCGCATATGATTGCGGGGGGTATTCCTCGAAGCACACCAACTTAGATGCAAATGAAGCACACCAAAAGTATTCCTCGAAACGCACCATCGTTTTGAGGAATATTTTGCTGCACTTTATTTGGTGCGGTTTAAAGTTGGTGCGCTTCGAGGAATACCCCGATTGCGGATATGTACTTAGTGTCGCTCGGTGTCCAACTTGTTACCTTTTTTAAATATTTTTGAGACAAAATATAACATGTTGTAAAAATTATTGGAATCGATTCAGTTACTTATTCTGAACAAACTATGTTCAGGTTTGCAATATACTAAAAATAATGTTGTAGATAGATATCATAATAACTTGATCCTATGCATCAGTCACTAAATTACTATGCCTGACTTTTTTTTAGACTTCTAATATCTAATTACATCTAGCTGTTTCGAAGTATGTATACGCCGGCTATCGACAATGACGCAGTTTGCAGGTCAAGTCGTATCGATCGAATACAATTTAAATGCCACTCGTAACTTTCGAACAAAACTTACTAGATGGGTAGGCTTACTTGAAGTACGTACCAATATACTGTTTTCTTTATGACTTTGTTTCGGGATAGCCCGATGACTTCCGAGCTCAAATGGAAACATTTTCGTAAGGTCATCACGTCACACGGCGAGGTCACTAAAAAAGCGATTCGTGTCTGAAACTTCTTGGGTTATCCCGAAATAAATACGCATTAAATGAATGTATTTTTCTTCTTTTTTTTTTTAAATATATTAATTATTTTATACCAGCTTACTACTGTCCCACTGCAGGGTAAAAGCCTCTTCTTATGCAGAGAAGACATGAGCATTGATCACCACACTTGCTCAAGGTGGGTCGTCGAGTTCAGACTTAATCATTCTCCTGCCCTTCATCATCTGCCTAGCCGATCCCAACTGTGTTGGGGTCGGCTTCCAGTCTAACCGGATGCGGCTGAATACCAGTATTTTACATGGAGCGACTGCCTATCTGACCTCCACAACCCAGTTACTGGGTAATACGATACCCCTTGGTAAGACTGGTTGTCAGACTTTCGGGCTCCTGACTACCGGTAACGACTGTCAAAGATCCACGAATGACAGCCGGGACCGACGGCTTAACGTGCTTTCCGAGGCACGGAGGAGTCTCGTTATGTAAAGATGGTCACCCATCCACAGACCAATCGCGGCAAGCGTAGCTTAACCTGACCGATCGACTTGTGCTACTGTTATTATTTAGCCACGGGCCCGTCCTCATTTATTCATCATTTCAGACTTGCCTATACCTACTATGTATATCTATTAATTAGAAGTCCAATTTTTTAACAATCGAAGTTTTGCTTAACCTTCAAGCGGGCGCGCGGCGTCGAATCGACCGCGATGCGATCGATTCTCGATACATTTATGATGCCAAATTGCTTACAAATCCAAAGAAAATTAGAATATTATTTTGATTTTATAATTTTGTTTATGTCCTAACATAATGATAATGTGATAAATACAAAAAATATTAAATAATTAGTGTTTTAAATCCCTGAAATATCCTATAGGTCTTTTAGGTTACGCGCGACCGCTGGCGTTACAAATGTCCGCGCGCCCGCTTGAAGGTTAACCGCTGTCAATGATTTTCAAGATAAACATAGAAAATAAAATGAGTGCGTTTCACGAAAATTTTAATATCAAACTCTTGCCTCTACAACATCTAGTAGCGATGCAACGTTCACCCTAAACTACTAAAATTAAATGAGATTCCAAACTGATTCATGGTGTTGTGTCTACACGTTTCCCCTTCCGTGACTAATCGTGGCCGGTCGAGCTATCAGAATCACGATACAAAGCCATACATCATATTTACCCTCAGACCCCATAGTGTTTAAATGTAAACATATATCATCACTTCCTATCCCTGTGGCCATGGGACCGCTCGGTCGATCTAATTAGAAACTAACGGATCGATTTCGAGCAACACGATAGGTTTACGAATTATGTATAATATAACTTAGTGGGTGGGTAGACAATTTTAATGAAACAAAATATTTATATTAACAAAACCTGCAAGCACTTGCGGACCAAGGAGGCGGCAGGTGAGGTCCGCCTGGTCCCCGGACCTGGGGGGCCCCAAAACTCGAGGAATACTTTTTAATCAAATCCCAAAAAAATATGTACAGTAAGTAAAAGACAGTTTGAATTGGGGTCCCTTACGTATTCTAATATAAACGTAGGGTGCTATAATTTTCGAGCTCGCTTTGCTCGCTCTTGCAACCTGCATTTGAACTGTTTCCTCTTTTTTTCAAAGACATAGGTTGAAGCCAAACGAGCGTAACTTTGTGAGTTGTGAGTCGCGTATTTTCGGTCATTATTTTACGTTTAACTGAATTTCTGTTGAGCTGCCAGACGGACGTAATTTATTCACTACTATCGAGCGTTGGTACAGGGTGTTCATCTCATGCGATGGATCCATTAAAAATATTGTGTATTTACGAAGCATATTCAGAAGATGAGGCCAGAAAAAAAAGAAGCTGGGTAAACCCACTCAATAGTTAGAGGCTGACATGTGGACAGTTCCATACTTTATATGAACGTTTATGTGCAAATCCAGATATGTTTGAAAAGTTCTATCATATGCCATTGCGTGTTTTTCAAGAATCATTACACCACGTAAAACCTTAGATTACTAAATCAGACACAAACATGAGAGGAAAGATCATCCATCAGTCCAGAGGAAAGATTAATAATAACACTCAAGCAACATGAATACTCATAATCAAGGCAAAGTGATGAGCTTTTCAGTTATGTTATTTAACTATTTATAACTACCTATTTGTTCAATGTTGCCGAATTATAGATAAAAATTAAATCTAAACTAATATTTAAAAGATTTATTGATTGTTTGTATGTTTGTTTGTTACGCTAGCATGCTAAAACAGCTGAACGGATTTGGATGAAATAGACACATGGGTAGACCATATGACCTAGATTAGGACGTATTATATTTTTTATGCCGATAATCCCACGGGATCGAGACTAATGCGAGTCAAACTGCAAGGCGTAGTAGTAGTAATTTAATTATTACATTCCTCAAAGTGTAATTAGGTAAGACCACCTAACGCATCCTGTAACGAACTGTTGCTTCCCCGCTCTCCTCCCTCGCCCTTTCCTTACCCCGACCGAAATTCGTTCGAGTATACGCGCATGAGTCGGCTGACAACTCATTTTGCGTCGTCGTGTGGCACCAACTGCCTTTTTGTATGAAACCGAATGCAGCAGAAATTACGCAACTCAAATTACGCGACTCACAACTCACAAAATTGCGCTCGTTTGGCCTCAGCCTTATGCGTAAGTCGACAAAGTAACTCCTATTTATGTAGGAACAGTCAAAATAATACTTAATTCCAGTGACTCACATATTCTCTGAAAGGAAAAACTTGGGTAGCTTGATGGAAAACTTACCTTACCATTGCAGGCAAGGTGACCAGTGGATCTACTACTAAAACCTTAATTCGGGTGTGTAGAAAAGGCCGAAAAATTTCTCACGCGTGCACCCTTTTACCTCCCCCCCGCCCCCTTTTTATATAAAAATATGCGTATAGTTCCCGCAAGATGCGACGGAAGACGACTTTTGCCTCGGAATAAGAACGTAGTAAATGCTGAAAGGGTTTTATCGTAATATATCCAGAAAAGAAAAAAGCGCGTTGGGTTGACGATATCGTCAAAGTTGCGGGAAACACCTGGATGAGAAACGTACAGAACCGGGAAGTATGTATACCAGCAGTGGGTGATTCCGGGCTGAAATGATGAAGATGATAATGAAATTCAAAAAACATATTTCTCTTGTATTAACACAAATAAGTATTCCAGTATCCTAAAACTTGTTAGCTTATTAAGCACAAATCGAATATGCGTGGAAATTAGAGGTAATAACTTCGTGGTGTTTTTCCATCGAGAAAAAAATATTATTTTACTTTTTTCTTCCACAAAAAGTTGGCCTGAAATAAATGGTTTTATTTCTGTATTTGCTTTCGGCCCCATCGTCCACCAACTTTCAACTTATGTAAGTACATGATACTCAGAACCCCAAAGACTGGACTCAACGACTCGTATTTATCTTCCAAACAAAACATAACCGCATTATTTTACGCAGCTTGTGTTAAAGCTCGAGGCACAAGGGCACTTCCGATATATCAAAAGAGCCATTAATTGCGTCCCCTGTTTCCGCGACATTTGGCTAATGTCAGGGCTAGCCACCCCTGCATTTGGGGTAGCTAGTAGGTGGGTAAGCACTGGCTGCCCCCGGAGACACGACGATAATAAAATGTCAAATATTTGAGGTGAATTAAAGTGTGGCAGATATTTTGTTTAGGTTTTAGGACTATAAGTTCAAAAAAATTACAACGGGTGTGTACTTGTGTAGATATTTTTGCCTTCCCCATAGAGAATTTGAGAAACTTTTGCAAGCCGTCATGACACCTCTCCGCCGTCATGACCCCTCTCCGCCGTCATTTGTTTTTGTCTTGCCATCAATTTCGTTGTTTTACATCTGCCTGCCATCCCAGGACTACCAACTTTTTTGTTGATCACAATATTTACTAGGTATGTCTTCATGGTTGTTTGGTAATTTGTGTTACGCCTAGTTGGTATGGTGATTGGAGATATCTTCGTACATAAAAACAGATAGCTGCAAGTTAGGCATCTGTGATACTCGACAGGTAGGTCATAAGCTGATATATATTCTGGCGCGTGTTCAAAATCGGAACTAACGCCACCATCTTGTTTTTTCTTACGAACATCGCCCCCTGTCAACCTCATTCGAGCGCAAAAAGATCCACGAAGCAGTGTACCTTGTGATCGACATCTAATAAAATCAGTATTTTGCCCAGTTAGTAAACAATGTTTATTCACATAAAAACATGAAAAATAATTGTCATAGTAACATTTTTGCTTAAAACAATTATTATAACTAATATATTTTATCAATAACAACTTTTCTTACATAATTTGGCTGCTAAACATTTGAAAAACATTAACAAATACAAATATTTATATGAAATAAAAATTACTATACACAGATTTGAATTGAGCGTGGTTTTCTATGTACAAAGCTTGAAAAAGAAGTACCTGCGAACATCGCTTGCGACTTTGGTACAATATGCTTTTTAATAAGCCCTTATTGATCAAAGCCTTGATGAACTCTTTGAGTGTACTTCATTCATAAAAACAGTATAGAATTCTAAGTTTTTTTTTTTTTTAACTCAAATATACTTTTTTATGCATTTATTGTGAACCTGTGTTATACTGTTATCACAGACAGCATCTATAACTGTATTAGTAAATTTAACTACGTTTTATTTACTTGGGTTAGGATAATATAGGAACTCCATATTTTTATTTACATTGTTTTTTTTATACTGCAGTTTTGTCGAGTAGCTTTCGAAACTATTACTTTGACATCCACTAGGCCTCGCGAAGTTGCTTCACAAGTTTTGAAGACAAAAGTTCCGTATGAACAGTATGCTTATCAGTATTTTAGACGCAGTTAAAACACAAAATACAGAAACTCGAAACAAATATCCGTAGCCCATAATCTGGGATTTTATAATGAGAAAGCTAGAATATGACAGTTACAATGATACACATATTATTTCATCCGTATGAAAATGAACGAAAGAAATAAATGACCCAATGGCTAAAACTTCATCGGCCTTCCCAGACGTATTTTTTGTTTTTTTTGCTCATACATGTCCATGCCTGTCTAGTAACCAAAAAAAATCCAACGTTTCGCATACAAAAATACACATAAAACTATATTCCATGACAGAATAATCCTCACTGGTTAAAGTTATCAGTACAAAAATATTACATATTTTACTACTTTTGTAAATAATTTTCTAAAAAACATAACCCTCTTTCGCAGTCGGGTAATTAATAGTTTATCTCTTTAGTAATGTATTCCGCAAACTCTGTTGGCGGGCACAGCTTTGTCTGAAACAAGAAAAATAAATCATTTGTCTATGAGTTAAAAGAAGAAATATTGTTTTTATAATTTATGTTTAGTTTCTTCAGTAAGACTAGACCTCCATAATTTCCACATCCCAATTACAGAGTACAGCTAGAGCAATCTTTTTTTTCCTAGATAAAGCATCGGTCACGAGGACAAATCGAATTTATTTATTTATAATTTATTTCAGACTAGGTTGTCAATAGAGTGTTAGTTATACACAGAGACCTAAGAACTGTTAGTAATACACATAATACAAAAACAAACTATAGTAATTATCCTATACTAGCGACCCGCCCCGGCTTCGCACGGGTGCAATGGAGAAACACTGATAATTTTAGAGCCATTATTTCTCGTAAAAAGTATAGGATAAAAACTGGTTATTGTGGGTTATCCATAAGAGATAGACATATACCATCGCGGACTTTTTTGTAGACCTTTTTAAGGTGTACAATACTGTAGTACATTATTTTGATCTATCTCGACGGGTTCAGCCAGCGTTTACAATTTAAGCGCAAAAAAATGTGTTTATTTACGACATCACATTAGAAACCTCTAAAATTATCAGTGTTTCTCTACTATATTATGCATGTATTATACCTATAAACCTTCCTCCTGAATCACTCTATCTATTAAAAAAAACGCATCAAAATTCGTTGCGTAGTTTTAAAGATCTAAGCATATATAGGGACAGACAGACAGGGAAGCGACTTTGTTTTATACTATGTAGTGATGTAGGCGAATGCAATGCCTCCATACAGGACTCTCCATATGATCCGCAAGCACCCTCAGGTAGCCGTTGGAACTGTCTCTCACTCTGCGCATCAGCGACGCTGCTCCTTTTCTAATTATGGCATAATAGCCATCCGCTTGTGCTTCTGCAAACATCGCTGACGCACTGCAATAGCGAGGCAGTCCCATCAAAATCCTGAAGGCATTGTTACATTGAACTCTCAGAGTGCTCACGACCCGCTGCGTGCAATTGGCCCACAGGCTGCAGGTATAAAATGATTGGCAGTAGGCCCTAAACAAAGTTGTTTTGACTGCCTTTGAACACCTGGAAAACCTGCGAGCCAACATATTACAGCGAATCGTGAGCCCCTGCGTTCCCGTTCTACATGTAGGTCATCGGTCAGGTTCTCATTTACATTATGTCCTAGGTAAACAAACTCAGAGACTCGTTTTCTCACAGTTCTATTCTGTAATAAAGGGGAATCCACAAAATATAGCCCGCGAAATTCCAACTTTCTTAGGTTTTTTGCAATTTGCAGATCTGTGTCTGGTTGTATGATGATCAAAATATTATTCCCGACCGTTATAGAAAGAAAAGAAAAAAAGAAAGAAAAATTGTTTATACACTAACAAATATGTATTTACAGAAATAAACGAGTTAGAATTATTGGCCTCAATGTCATGATTTCATGGATCATTCATTCAATAGGGAAATTTGAAATTGTATTGAAGAAAGAAAGAAATAAAATACGTTTGTTTGCGGTAAACATGACGCAGAGAAAAAAGAACACAAACACAAATTGCTGATTTGAATTATTATAATTCTGTTAATACACATTTGTTACGGCCGTGAATCATATTCTGCACCCTAATTGCGTAATACACTATTACTCTCAATTTGAATCATTTTGAAGCATATTGCTAATCCATTGCTCCATGTGTTCGAAAAATGTGTCTGCTCAACAACGTAAATAACGCAATGAATGTTGTTGAACTGTCAAATTGAAACCCATTGCTACTGATAGTGTGTTATGCAATTAGCCTGCAGGTCAACATGCAACCTGATACTTATTTGGAAATTGCAGAAAACCACAAGAAAATTTGAATTCCACAGGCTACCCTGCGCTTTCGTCAATTGGTCTCAAATCAAAACAAAATTCAGCTCACCAATCATTTTCGGGTAAGGCAAGTTCAGATTATCCATAATACTGATGAACTCCTTCAAAGATTTCGTCAACCTCGGGTTGTATTTCTTCTCCTCCCACACCGTAGTCGCTGTTTGACCCCTGTAGTCGTGTGCCGGGTACAGTTTGTAGTGGTCGGGGAGCGTGAAGATACGCTGATGTACCGAGTTGTATAGAGTTTGAGGAGAACCTTCCTGGAAGTCGGTTCGACCACAGCCTCGGATAAGGAGGGTGTCGCCCGTGAATGCAAGGCCCTGGAACAGAAAATTTTGTTTTAGAAAATTACAACGCACGGCCCTAACCGCTTGGTCTAGAAACATACTTACCTATATTTTGCACTAGTTTTTAAAGGGAAACTTTTATTACATCGTCGTCAAACTTTGTCGTCTGTGTTGCATGTCGCGTGACGGTCGGCCGCGGAGTAGGGATAAAGAGAATACCCTTAATGGAATATTATTCCGAAAATTTTTAGTTAAATGTCTAGAATGTGAAAAAAAGTTTCACTTTTACCGTGGTTTCATAAAAACCACACAATCCTTTTTTTATACAACAAAAGTGAGCAATAATGAAAGATTTTTTGAAAGTTCATCCCTGAAGGGATAGAGGATGAAAGTTTATATGGAAGTTCGGCATTTTTTCCGTTTTTGTCCCAGTATGTCACGGAGTGTCATCGCCAACAGTTTGTGTCCACTGAAGCATATCACATCTCCATCTATCAGATGCATGACTTTCATAGCACTAATACCTAGGGCACTACACAGCAAACTATAAGAACTGACCTGTTCGTGACAAATGTAAGTAAAGCATCCGTTAGTGTGTCCCGGAGTGGCCGTGGCCAACAGTTTGTGTCCACCGAAGCACACCACATCTCCATCTATCAGGTGTATGTCTGCCTCAGCACCGGAATCCTTGCCTATCACACTCTTGGTTTCGGGCAATATGGCCTTCAGCTTGCCTGTGCCTGTTATGTGGTCTGCGTGCATGTGGGTGTTCACTGGAAACGATAAAAAAGTACATGGTAAATGTATCAATTACAGTATTATAATGTAAATTACGGTGAGTTTTCAGGAAAGTCTCTCTGATAACTTCTGAAGAAAGGAGCAGAAAATAAACGAATACTAAGTAAACCAAGTCGCTGGCTCGCATGGATTTACAGCCAACTCCCAGGAAGCCTGTGTCCCAGCAGTGGGAACGTTATAGGCGTAATATAGGCGTTGATTATACTAAGTAAGTTTGTCACGTCATACCGTTCATTGAGGAGAGATTGTGAAGAATTTGAGTCACATAAAACATTTTATTTTTATTTTCCGAGTGAACAAGGAAATCGGCGCCAATACTACACGAAAAATGATTTGTCATGGCTCGTCATATGACCAAATTATGTTGCTTTACGCATAATTGCATAATTCGCTGTCAGGTCTCTGACGTAGTGACGACCCGGGGCCTAAGTATATGGTCTCCCCATTGTTTGACAGGCCTGTTAGTCTAGTGGTCAGTGGCCCTGACTGCTATACGCAAGGTCGTGGGTTCGATTCCCACCTAGGACAAATGTTTGTGTGATGAGCACGATCATTTGTTCTGTGTCTGGGTGTAATTTATCTATAATATGTATGTATTTAGAAATATATATGTATGTTTATCAGTTGTCTAGTACCCATAGCACAAGCTCTGCTTAGTTTGGGACTAGATGGCGTTGTGTGAAAGTTGTGGAATATTATTATATTATCACTACATAGTATAAAACAAAGTCGCTTCCCGCTGTCTGTCCCTATGTATGCTTAAATCTTTAAAACTACGGACCGGATTTTGATGCGGTTTTTTTTAATAGATAGAGTAATTCAAGAGGAAGGTTTATATGTATAATACATGTATAATATAGTACAGAAACACTGATCATTTTAGAGGTTTCTAATGGGATGTCGTAAATAAACACATTTTTTTGCGCTTACATTGCAAACGCTGGCTTAACCCTACGAGATAGATCAAAATAATGTAGTACAGTATTGTAAACCTTAAAAAGGTCTACAAAAAAGTCCGCGATGGCATATGTCTATCTCTTAGGGATAACCCACAATAACCATTTTTTATCCTATACTTTTTAAGAGAAATAATGGCTCTAAAATTATCAGTGTTTCTCTACTATATTCTGCATGTATTATATGTATATAAACCTTCCTCTTGAATCACTCTATCTATTAAAAAAAACAGCATCAAAATCCGTTGCTTATTTTTAAAGTTCTAAGCATACATAGAGACAGACAGACAGCGGGAAGCGACTTTGTTTTATACTATGTAGTGATAGTGATCAGCATTGCACCCGTGCGAAGCCGGGGCGGGTCGCTAGTTATTATTATATATTGTGAGTTTTTGACAGATTTTGTATGGCAAATCGCAAAAAAAAAACGATTCCCAGCAGTTAACTCTTACTTTATTTGTAAATTCGAAAGTAATAAAACTCACTGGCATAAATCAGCTTGAAGCCCAACTCCTTAAGAAGCGCAGCATCTCTCTCGGCATGCTCAAGCACAGGATCGATGAGCACAGCATCGCGCGAACGATTGTCACCCAGCAAGTACGTGTATGTACTGCTTACTGTGTCGAACAACTGGAATAGAAAGACATGGAAAATGTTAAGAACAGTAGAAAGATCTTCTCGCGTGTCGTTTGAGAATAGCTCTTAGGGTGCGTCCACATCTGGCGAATGCGCCGCGAATGCGCAGCTGGCGAGCCGTTCGCGAGCCACCCGCGAGGTGCCCACGTGAGCTGGACGCGCGCAGAACGCGCGCCGCGCGCGTCCAGCTCACATGCTTACACTTTCGTTTGCCTAGCCGCAGCGCGGGCGAGCGATAGCGCACGCGCGACACTTGCGCCGCTCGCGCACGGCGCGTGAACGGCGCAAGAGCAGTGCGCGAACATAAAATGCACGCGCGCAGCTCGTGGGCGGTTCGCGAACGGCTCGCCAGCTGCGCATTCGCCAGATGTGGACGCACCATTATAGTTGTTAAATCACCAGTCGTCAAGGTCTTCTTAGCGCGTCGATGGTGATCTTAATAGACTCGGCCCAAAGGGACATCTGACAAAATGGAACAAAAAGTAAAGTAGCCGGCCAAAGAAAATTATGCATATATTATGATAGTACAGACGCCAGCACATCAAGCTACCCTAAACTGTCAGATTTTCCCAATCAACTTTAAACCTTATGCTTTAGCGCTAAAGTTGAAAATCTATTAAAGAAATCTGACAGATTGTAGTAGCTTGATGTGCTGGCGTCTGTACATGACTACCGAAACATTTTTTATTATTACGTCATTCTTCTAGGTCTGATTGTTTTTAATGAAATGATGATAGAATCAATATCAGCTCAGTAGGTAGTTTATATTATCACTTGTTTGATAAACATTCGTGCGAGTATCAGACTAGATAAGAAAACCATATCTATTGTTAACGTAACATAACATCAAGCCTACACCTAACTCTCGAAGAGGAAGGCAAATAATCAATCCATTAATAAAAAATAATACAATTTTTATAGACAATGCTTTGGTTCTCTTTAAAAAATATACAACGTGTAACGTTAAATGCGCAAAACCTGAAAATAGTTTGATCAGAATAACGAGCAGAATTAATTGAACCACTTTTTAATATAGGTAAAATTAAAAAAAAATCTTCATTAAAAACGTTGCCGTGTCTATTTATTAATAGGTCAAGCAACCCAATGTCAGCGCGGCGCAGCGGCGCTGCCAGTAAAACTAAAACAGCACATAAAACCTTTACAATTTTTTAATGACTTACTTTCTCTCTAAAATAGGTCAAAATAATTAAAAATCAGTTGGGGTGTCTGAGGTTTTGCGCATTTAACGTTACACGTTGTATATATTCATCTACATAATTCTCTCATTGGCAACAAGGGTGACTTAACTAAAAAATCAGCCATTTTGAGTTAAGTAGGACAGGTGAACGCGGCAAATTTTCTTATTTTTGCTACAAAAACAACATTATGCTAAGCCTAAAAATGGGGGAGCAATAAAAATGTAACGTTATGCTTCATCGCACTCTTACCGCTGCTTTTACTTTTACACTTACTTTTAAATCATCATACCCAATAAGTGCTCGTTTTGAATTATGTCAAGCTTCTTGCAAATTAATATCATTAATTTGCTTTTAATTGCATCTTTTAACAACGATTAATTTAACGATTAATATCATTAATTTGCTTTTAATTGCATCTTTTTCTTTCTACTTCATTAAGAAAAGGACAAGTTAAATTTTAGTTTAGTCCTGTCAAATTAATCAGCGCCTGACTTAAATTGACGTATTTTTAGTAGCCAATTTTTTTATCAAGTATAAACTTGTCTATGGAGTAAGTATCTTAATTTGACAGGACTAAACTAATATTTATCTTCTATCCTTTTCTTTATGAAATAGAAAGAAAAAGATGCACTGAACATAAATTTAGTTTAGTTTGTGAACAAGGGAATCGGCACCATTATTTCTATTAGCTATACACACTAATCATTTCTTTTCAAACATAATGTAATTTATAACACAATATTAATCATTATGTAGTATTCAGTATGTAGGGACTTATGATTAAATTTAGTAAGCAACACACACCTGTCTAAAAAAGAAGTCAGACCCCTTATCCATGGCTGTAGACATCATCCGCACTCGTACGCAACTCTTAGACAAAGTACACACCGCGCCGGCAACCCGCCAACCACCGAATGACAGTTGTTGCAGCATCCTGAGGCAAATAACAGAGTAGTACAGTTGGCATATTTGTACAAACAGTGGTGTTATTTCATGAATACAAAAATGAACTTTATTACAATAGACATAGGATATAATTCTGTATTGATCAAGTTAGCGGTAATTCACAGTGCTGTCCTGTACGATATTTTACGATAAAAAGTTGAGATCACACGTCAACATCCTACTGTTCACACAGTCAAAAACAAATGCAGTTTGAAACTACCATGTGATCCCAAAATTATACAGCAAAATATCCTACTGAATGACGCCGTGTGAACGTGGCCTTAGGCGAATATTTGGGCCAAGTGAAGTGCCATCATTACACAATCATCATTAGTTCTTGCACCTCAAATGTTGTTACTTGCCATTATTTGGTCTTGTAGACATAGATGATGGTCATTTCTACACTTTAGCTATATAATTAAATAAATATGTAAAGATCAATGCTAACTAATAATTGTAATTCTTGTTGATTATTCAAGATTACTCAATATTGGGCAATAAAGTAGGTTACTAGGCACACAATAACGATGGTTTGCCTGCTCCAGGCGAGTACACAGACTACCATGTTATAGGTTTGGATGTGAATTTGTTTACAAAAACTGTATCTATCTCGCTCAAACAAACCGGCCCTGCGCCAGTCGGGCATTTTTTCTGCCCGTATGGCTGCCACAGTTAAAGGGATACAGTACTGCACTCTAAAACACTAATCGCCAATGTCACCCAAAACATAACGAAGTCACGTTTGCTGCAAGTCAAACAAGTCATGACCCAAATCTACTACCACGTGGTTTCTAAAAAAGTCTGGTGACATCCAGGCAGACCTGACCAGATTGGTCCGCACTAGCTCAAGACAAAAGTAGTGGAAAGAAGAAAGGGAGGCCTTTGCCCTGCGGTGACAACATAGGCTAAAAATAAAATACTGGAGCGCTGAAGATATGTCCACAAAATAGACAACACAGACGAACCACAAAAGACAAAAATAGTTTCTCATAAATCAAATACCATAAGAAACACCTTTAAAACATTCATAAACAATTCAAACAAATGTGACTAGAAGGAAAACATAATAATAAATTACACAATAACACACACACACACACCTGACTGTAAATAGTAAATAGCAAATTAAATAAAATTTATAACTAAACTGTGTAATATATTGAGTGGTTTATTTGATTTCCAATACATGACATCACTGATAGGTTTATTCCCATACGTTCTTCAGTGAGATAAGCAAAATAAACTCTGAAATATGTTGGAAGTGTATATTTTTAGCAGCACTTTCTAGAAATATGCTTATAAAAATACTCCATATTAGACTCATGGACATTGTAATGGGCCATTTAAATAAAAGGGTTGCATAATATTGCTGGAATCGTCAAACTTAATTAATAAATTGGTTGCAGTATGATTCAATAAGCAATTTTCCTTTTAAAATAGCCTGATCAGCGTCACTTTTATAACACCCATGGTAGCCTCGTCTTTGCCAGAATCGGTGAATGATAGTAGAATTTTAACTGTATCATTGTTTTAATACTTAATTTATAACAGAACTAAAAAAATATAATAAAAAGAACTGATATAAGAAAGAGGTTTTCAAAAAATTGATCAAAACATTACTTACTTGAAAGCGAATAGGGAGCGCCACTTGTCAAATGACTGCTCAATATAAAGAAATCAAATCATATGCTTTGCAACTACTTATCAATACAAAATATAGAATTATCATTATCACAACGTAAACTCAAAATAAATGATAAAACGGAAAGATTTCAACTGTATCACGAACAATAATATTTTTGAACTTGACAGCAGACACAAGTGACATGTTATACTCACACCTGCAGTACTCAAGCATGAGATTGCTGTCGTCGTAAGCAAGTTGTGCTACAGAACTTGGTTTCATAAAAACTGGAACCCGGGCACCAATAGTGATGAGACAAAAGTTACTAAAATTTTGGTTACTAACTTTTTTATTACTGTAAACGGGTGAATTCATTAAAAAATAAGCAGTTCAAATTTAATTCAATACTGGTTGTATTTAATTAAATATGGACTGCTTATTTTTTTTAGTGAAATATAATAATATATTTGAAACTTCTCCTTAAATTAACTTATCCGTATGTATGTATACGAGTACTGGCCGTTAGTACAGCTGTTAGACATGATTTGACATTATTTTATGTTTTTCTGTGTGAAGACATTTATTCCTATGGTTGTTGGGATGAAAATGCAGTAAAATGTAAAAATAAACAACGTTCTCTAAATATTTACAATTTATATTCTCAATGACTATCACATTTGTACAAAGTATTAAAGGTAAGTTAACATAAAGTACGTATCCAAAAATGATCGCACTTAGATCATACCATGAGAAATTATCATAGACCATGAGATCTCAATGCTGTTCTTTAACAAACGTCTAGATCTCACGCAAAGTTAAAAACGATGAATCTTATCGCACTTGGTTTGGTGTAAGCCGTCTAGCGAACTTATCAACGCCAGTTTTGTATTTTAATAATTAAACTTACTTTTTATTTATTTCAGTTGGAATAGGTAACGATTCACATTATCATACATTTAAATGAAAATCAATA
The DNA here is from genome assembly GCA_949629135.1 of Eremobia ochroleuca. Lineage (NCBI taxonomy): Eukaryota > Metazoa > Arthropoda > Insecta > Lepidoptera > Noctuidae > Eremobia > Eremobia ochroleuca. The sequence goes on from OX451398.1 coordinate 15,058,477, forward strand.
TTTAATATCATCATATTGTGCTTCAAATAAGTGTGTACTCGCCTTTAGATACACACATTCACAAACTTGTACTTGTGTTGCGTCTCAGGTGGCTGATTTGTTGTATTTCCTTCTCGGTTTTTACTTGAATTCAATAGCTCTATCTTTGTCACTCAGTGCCGCAAATGTAAACGTCATTGACCTCTTTCATCCCCACTCTTGTCAGTCAATATTTCGCTCCTGTATGTACACAATCCGATATTAGTGTGCGTTGAAACAGGCATTGCGTCTGTGCAATGTATTGATGTAAACATTCTCTTGTCATTTTATTTCAGTGCGTTTGGAGGACCGTATGGAAATCTCTTGAAGGCGCATCTGAAAAACATGTGAACAGCTGATTTCGTACGTTTTAAAATTATAGTGAACCCTCGATGTGTTTATTTTGTTAAGGCATTTTTTGAAAATTAAGCGTCAAGAAAAGTGCGACAAAAGTCTTTGTATATAGAAGTGTGGAAAAAAGGTCAGTTTTCAATATTTTTACTTGTAATATAGAATACAAATTAATTAAATTATAAGCATATGTTCAAGTTAAAATCGGTCCTAAAGTTCATAACATATGGTGCTGTTTTTTAGTGAAAACAAAATTCAAGTTTCGAGCTCCAGCTTTCTTCTATAAAATTAGGTGAGTACCCAGACTGGTATTTACGTTCCCAAAAAATGCAACCTTAAGTGCCTACATAAAGAACTCAAATTATCTTTGTAAGTAGTTACAAAAATAGTGAATAAAACCGGACTCTAGTAGCACGTTGTGTACAAACAACTTCCTTGTTCTAGGTAACTGTGTAGAAGGTGATAAAATACGCAATCGAATTTATCGACTGAATGGGCTGTTTATCTTTAGGGTTGTTCCGCATGAACAAATTCGAAAAACAAAATATCGATACTTACCGTAAATTAACCTTCCCCTACGAAAAAATGCATTCTCCCGCTCTTTTTATCTACAGATCTAAATTACAACAACGTACCTATCTAGACTACATCTTTGTCTAACATGCTTCTAATTAGCATGATGTAATCTTTTTTTCTGTGCATAGACCGACATGGCCAGCATGGGTGTTATCGATTTTGACCGTGACCCATATAATTCTATTTGCGCGCGTATCTCCTACTTCCTCATTACAAAAACGTGTCCAAATTGTTTTATCAATCCTTGGGTTAGTGTATCTGTTATTGAGCAATTATCATTATGATAATGGAAGCGATTCCGTAACAAGTGTCTTCATTACTATTGCTACTAAGGCATGTCTTTGTTGCTCCATATGGGAAAACATGTTACCATATTGTACCTTACGAATGTAAAAACTAAAACGTTGTGTAGGTACTTTGAAGGCTTAGGCTCTCTAGACCAGAACTAGAAGATAGAGCGGTTACTTTATGGCGGCGACTGGTCCTGGACCTATTTGTAACAGAACAGCAGAGAGCATGAATGAAACAATAGGTAGTAGGTAGGTACCATAGGTTTTTTTAACCTTGGCTTTACAATATTTGTACCTGATACAAATATATACCTACTTATTTTTAAAGAGGCTTTTATCTTGTTCTTCCCCTAAAAACATCGAGTCAATAGCTTTATGAACAATTCATCTACTTACTATTCTGATTATTTTTTACAAGATTAGCAGAAAGTACGAATGAAACAATACCTATAGTTTTTTTTATTTTTTTTTTATTCTTCTTTCTATCAAAATCTTAGGTACGACAAAAGCGTTAAATTCCCGCGCATTGCAACATCGCGTTCAGAAATAGTAAGCCGTCTTTGTGATCGTCATGCGAATTAACTAAAACTCATTCTACAGATGTTTTATTAGAACATTTTAAGTGTAGCCTCTATATACTTGTTCAAATTGCCATGGAAGTCCAGTGGTCCTAACCCGCGATTTCCACTACTCTCTGATTAGTTTCTGAACATAGTTTTTCGAGAATCATTACAGTAAGGCACGTTCAAAACTGTTTTCAAGTTGAAGGTTAAGTAGGTTGTTTTATCTTAATAATAATAATAATAATAATAACGTTTATTTAAAGAAACTTAGACATAACTTACAAGATATTTTAACAAAATTATTTAAGTCAATACAAGTGGTGTAGTCATCTGTAGTCGAACTAGGCAGAGCCTGTATTTCGACTATCAGCGCCTAACCCCTCGAGTGTTAAACATATATAATTAGCCAGTAACATTTCATTATCTTATTTAAGACAAAAGGTAAGTTCAATAAGGTAAATTCAACAAATTGCAAAACTTTGGGCTATGTGGGTTTACCCAACGATTATGACTGGAACATGACGCAACAATCATTATAGCTCGTTAAAAGATAACCAGCAAACCAAACAGGAATTTCACATGCAGTAGGTACAAAAATAAAGCGTTTCATTATCAGTTAACTTTGAAGGTGTCTGTACTTCTGTAAACAAGGCAATGCAAACGAGTGCTGGTTCTAATCAGTAATGTCTGTCGCACGTGTTATGCGTCCCACGTATTTCAATGTTTATCTCCGACGACCTTCAAGATCCGCGTAACAACATTAACATCACAATCCTAAGTTCCCATCGCAGTACGCATGCCTACTAACTTTGTTGAACATTCTGGTTTCGAAACCAAAATTCCTTTTTAAACTGAATTTGGAAAGGCCCAAGGATAGACCCCTGAGGGAGAACGGATTTTCCTGAGCTAATCAATATTCTTTTTTGAAGTTAAATACGTAATTGTTAGTCAACATTACATTTCGACTTGAATGTATGTCTGTGTTGGCTTAATATTTTATAATGACCGATTAATTATGAAATGCTTCTGTGTTTGCCATTGAAACGTTGAAACAAAATTATCTATATTATTATGTAGGTACCTAATTATGATTAATGTGATTATCATTAGGTGTGGTAAAATTAAACGCAGAAATGGAGCGCAATAAATTGAATTGTAAAAAGAAAAAAATGACTATGACAAAAGCTAACAAACAAGTGTGGTAAAGGAAAAAACGTGATTATTTCCAGTCACCTTTATTTACAAATTATTCTATGATTTGAACATTACACGCTGCGCAAAAAGAACTGCGCAGTATAATCTCGTGCTGTTGAGATTGACAATTTTATTTTTTTGTTAGCCTTTGTCAATGTTAGCAAAGGACACGACGTGAACGATCTTTATTTTGTCACCAAATAATGGCCACGCACGTTCCGGATAGTGTTTTTTGTAAAAAAAAATTAAGCAAATATCTGTTGTATTTCGCACAACAGTCCACTGGTAGACAAATACTTCGTGCATGTTGCGCCATAGAACCCGGCTTCTGCATGCAGTATTTTCCCAGCTGCCTTTATAACCTCCTGAGTCCGCCATATACTATATACCTCAAGATGTCGGAAAGACCGGTTGTCCACAAAATGGGCCCTAAGTTCTGAGATTATACAACATTAATCAACATTTGAATTCCCATTGGTTGACTAAATCAGGTGTAGCAGCGCCAATTTTTAAACGAAAAACTAATATTGTGTTTGGAAGTACGTCCGGTTATTACAAATGTATATCAGGATTTATAAATATCAGGACTTTATGACATACGATAATTTGTCCGTTATAATGACCTCAGGGACTCAGGAGGTTAAAGTCTCCGCGCTGGTCCAACTTGTTAAATAGCAACTATGATATATCCCTACTTTTATCCTCCTGTCGCCTAATTACTCAGATGTTTCGTCTACTGAGCTGGATGACTCGCCCTTCATACATACTCTTTCATAACTTCCAGCTCATTTCTATATTCCAGTTCATGCATTTATTTTCTTATTGAAATGTATTGAATTCTAAAAGCCGAGTAGACGTAAAGAGTAACCTTTCGCAAAAATCTTCATTCCAATATTTCCCCATTCATCGCTCTACGAGTATCTAAATTACAAATTAATTTCTTAATGTTTGGTCAGACTTTCAAAGCCAATATATTTTCGATTCAGACATTTTAAGCAACAGATAGACATTAGACAAAGTGGTTTAGCCAAAGTGTGGGTAGTCGAGACGTTAGGTTCGCCGCCCTTACCGTCGCGACGCCTGGCCCGAAGGGGTGGCCACCCTGTGAATGAATTCTCATTTATGCCACAAAGGAAAGCTCAGCGTCTACGTTCTTTTGTTTGCTTCTGAGCAATCCTAAGCCCAAATCATGTGCATACATGGGAAGAGATGTTATTTACCTTGACCAAAGCTAGCAAAAAGGATAGTATTTTTCTCTGGAGGTGTTTTTTAGAATAATAGAAACCGAGGCAGCAAAGTTTAAATAGACAAGATTTGACTTACTTTTAAATCGAAAGACAACAAACAATATACAAAATTGTGCTGATACTATAGTTATTAGTTAGTAGTTTTCAGCGAGATTCATTAGCAAACAATTCGTTTAATTAAACAAAACTGTTTACTCTACAGAGAACTATAGGTACAATATTTTGTAGAAATAGAATAGTTACTTCGATCGAAATTGACTTGCCCCTAGCTGCAGCAGAATGACATCTACCTGGCTAACCCTCAAAGCCTATCAAGAGTTAAAATATTAAACATCGATTCATTCTGCTCGTGGAAGACACGAAATGCCACTTAGAAGTCTAGTACGAGTACGACACGATATAGATAGGTACAACTTGTTCTAGTATACAACGTGTAACGTTAAATGCGCAAAACCTGAAAATAGTTTGATCAAAATAACGAGCAGAATAAAATTAATTGAACCACTTTTTAATATAGGTCACATTTTTCAAAAAATCGTCATTAAAAACGTTGCCGTGTCTATTTATTAATTGGTCAAGCAAGCCAATATCAGCGCGGCACAGCGGCCCGATGACGACTCCTCCCTCGGTAAAGCGTCGTCGCAGACGATAAAACGCTTACAATTTTTTTTATGACTTATTTTCTCTCTGAAATAGGTCAACTGAATTAAAAATCAGTTGGGGTGTCTGAGGTTTTGCGCATTTAACGTTACACGTTGTATATCTACTAGAATAAATAATTATTTGTACTCTCATAGTGTTGCAACATGCACTATTAATTTTATTAGTCTCATTGTTTCAACTCATGCAGGATGTGTATAGCGCTTTGTCTTGCAATATCTCAATAGACATCAAGAACCTGTTATAGATATTATAGAATATGTACTGATGTATGTGCATAAAGAGTAATCACAGTTAGAACTTTATCCTTTAGACGTTGGCAATAAAATGAAGTCCGTTAAAAAGAACAAAAGCGTTAAATATGTTGTGCAAAAATATGATTACAAGTGTTCCGGCCTTGGTAGACTCTCGCTTTCGGAACAACCTTACTGTAATAGAATTATGAACTAAAAATAAATGATTAGCGCTTAGTACCCACCTACAGATTGCTGTTAAAGTAAGAAATATGTAGGAATCTCCTAATACAGCTATTACTTGCTTAAAGGAAGGCTTCGATCACTAATTCAGTTCATTTATAATATGTTGAAGAAATAAATTATTTTTGATTTTGATGTAGGATAGAAATTCACTAAGTATACGATTTCAAATGATTTGGATCATAAATTAACATTTACTACCAGGGATCCTGTTGATGCAGTAGAACAGAATGATGTAGGCAAAAACCTCAAAATAATAATAGATCTTGCAAATTAGAAGAATATCCAAATGTGAAGATGAAAAGTTGGTACAAAAGGCTAATGTAATGCATTGAGTTACTTAGTTATTATTTCACATTATGTAAACAATAACTAGAGCGGAATTGGTTAACCTTATTACGATGGCCAGTGCAGTGGTGCAAATTGTCCAAAACTTCGGTAGAAGTTGTACTAATTCATAAAGGGGAAATGTTATTCTATGAACACGACACGAAACGCGTTTATAATGTATGCCATGACACGATCAGTTCCGGAATTTGGAAGGGATATTGAATTTGAAACAAGTTAAGGTAGCTAACGAGGTTGATAACATTTTTATTGCGTTCTTCGGAATTTTTACTCACGACGTTTTGTCGCATATACGAGGTGGGTTGGTACATTCAGCAAGTACGTCCGATGCAGGAACTAAAAATCAAAACTGATATAATATTCAGTTAGCTTGGAGTTATTTATGAGTACAATTTCACGTTATAAATCTTTCACGAGCCAAGGCTCCCGTCGTGATACGCCGTGTTTTTTTTTAATATAGTCTGTCAGTCAATGAAAAAGGTTAGGCTACACGTAATGTATGTACGTTTAATTTACTATCGCATTACATATCCGCGATGTTCATGATGCTTTGCACAATCAATGGCCGCCAGTTAGCTAATATCATAGACATAGATAGTCGCTCGCAACAGCATTATACGCGCATTGGAAATGTAGAACGGGATTTATGTCATACGTAATACGTGGTTATAGCAATTTACGGCTGTCTGATGTCATGTTTTATTGATATTCCACGACGCTATTTGATATGACATGTAAGAAAACATAAAGTAACAAGACAATAAAATAAATCATGCTTTAAAAGATTCATGTACCTATCCCGAAGTTGGCTTTGATGCATTATTGCGAAGGATAGAAGAAAAAAGTCTTCTTTCAGTTCTTTCTATACTAAAATTGCAAGCAGCGTTAGAAATTCCCTTTGGAAAATATAGTCGGGACGTGGCGAAACGTTTCACGCCATTGTCTGTAAGCCAGCGGTATTCTATTAGCCTTGACTTTATCGTTCATATTACGTTCCGCCAACAGTTTCATAGTCGACAAGCATCTAAACTTCTAAAGAATATTATAATCGAGCTGTACTTGAATGTAAACTTAATCATTACAACACAATGTCCAATCGTGTGTCCCTTTAGTATGGTAAGGTCATTTTTTGTGGTCTTGTGAGTCTTATTGGCACTTTACCTCTGTAGAAAATATATTCTTCGCTTTATCAGTGTGTTTAACTAAAGCCAATTTAAAAACCCAGACAACTAATCAAAAGTTACCTTTTACAAACGTTAGCATAATCTGCCTAGCCTTTTCCTAACTATGTTGAGGTCGACTTCCAGTCTAACCGTATGCAGCTGAATAACAGTATTTTACATGGAGCGACTGCCTATCTGACCTCCACAACCCAGTATCTAGGTAATACGATACCCCTTGGTAAGACTGGTTGTCAGACTTTCGGGCTTCTGACGACTCGGTAAAGACCGTGAAAGATCCACGAATGACAGCCGGGACCAACAGCTTAACGTGCTTTCCGAGGCACGGAGGGGACTTGGTTCGTGAAGAAAGTCACCCATCCACGGACCAACCGCGGCAAGCGTAGCTTAACCTGACCGATCAACCCGTGCGGCTGTTAATACTTAGCCACAAGCCCCTCTTTACAAACGTTAGCGTGAGGTAATCATTCTGTGTCGAATTAGAAGCACCGTTTACTAAGTAAATTGTCGTTTCAAGTCAGCTCTATTGTGATTGTGACACAAGGTACTAATTAAGTTTAATGCACATTTGAACTCGACCTTGGCTGCAGTCACGAGTCACGAAGTCTCGGAACAGCCCGTGGCCTGACTACTTAGTATTGAGCAACATCCCTTCTAATATTGTTCCTACCGCTTTAGTTTCAAGCGATAGTGAAGTGGTGTGAAGAATTTCAATTAAATTCAAGCTGGAGTAAAACAAAGCTAGATAAAGTTGGGGATCGATAGGAATTTAAAACAGTTATAGCATGCCCTAACTTTGGAATGAGATACCTAAAAAAATGTAGTCCTATGTCTGTAGAGAGAGAGGAGACGAGTCTTTCCGAATATTTTCAAAGAAGAAATTAATGAGCTAGACAAGACATGCAAAATAGTTGATGTAGATTTATGCAAATCACATCCTCTAGAAGAGACTTGCTGAATTTTCAAGTACTACTCCTGCTAGTTTTGCAATAGAAAGTACCGATGAGGTAGTGGAGCTACAACGCAATAATTCAGATTTCCTAACTGTAATTTTGTATTATTTTCGCAGTTTTTCCACAAGATTACTAAAACGCAGTAAACAATATCATTACCTATCGCCCTCAGTAAACCTTCATTTTAATGCATGAATGGATAGGAAGTATCAAAGCGAGTCGTAAAGTGTAATGATCATTGAACCGCCTTATAAAACATACATCACGAACCGGGCCAAATATATAATACTTTTTACGGTTCGGTATCACGAATCTAAACCGATCGATGAAACTGTTGATGAAGAAACTTTTTTACAATTCTTAACGTTATGTTAGGTTAGTCTTTTTCAGATGCATGTTTATAAATCGTCACGTAATTAAAATATCCATTTAGATAATGCTCCTAATAACACATTTCATTTTGTCGGCCATGGAAAATCTGGGTTACTAAAACACTTGTTGGAATGCTAACTCATCTGAGAGACTCCCATCAGTGTGATTCCATAAGATAATATTTAGATTCTGAGCAACACATGCAAGTCCTTGAGCAAATATTCCGGTCTGTTGGTTTATTGCTTTACGTACTGTATATTTATTTAGCCGGTTGCGCATGAGTTCAAGCGAGAAGGAAACGCCGCTCATTAATATTGACCAATTAATTAATTTCAAATTGAGCCTTCGATGGCGCTTTGATTGTGTAAGTGATAGTGACGCTTGAATATTCGTCATGTTCTTCGTTTGTTGTCAATCAACGACACAATACTGTAATATTAGAAGGTAATTGCTTTTTTATGGGCTGCCTTTCCGATATCACGTTACTTATTAGTCGACCCATTAGCAATGAACTCACAATTATGGTCGAGGTTCTAAATTATCGTACAATTTAATCGAAAAAGTAATGTAATTTGATGCAGTATCAGAATTAATCTTAGTAAAAATTAAGAATTTAGCTTTAATAAATGTTAATTAAAAAATTGTCTTTGTTACAGATATCAACAAGTAAGAATCATAGGTGTCTACCAACATGCCGTCGCTCCTAGAAGCTCTAGAGCGGAAATATGGCGCGAAGGGCGAAGTGAACCCTCCGATAGATGACATGCCAGTTGCTATATTTGTGCCGAAGCGCTCCCCTCGACTGAGTGTGCCCACGCTACTGGTGCTCAACGACTGCGACATTGACTGCGCGGGAGACGCCTGCGCCCTCGCTGATAAGTGCGCCGATGTGGTCGAACTCGATATAGCCAATAATAAACTTGCCGAGTGGGAAGAAGTAAGTTACTGTTAAGTTCATCATAGATTATGGATAATAACCTCCTTGTCAAGTGTTACAGCAAACAAGCCTCTGCAATAAGCACACCGTTCCCACAGTTACGACAAACCATACCAACTATTGGTTATAGAAGGCAGTTATTTCCGCGGTGTTACGTTCACTCCTTAATAATTTGCGACTGACATAGAGTTTTGCTTCTAGGTTTTTGCAATACTGGAACAGACGCCGCGAGTAAGGTTTCTAAACTTGAGCTTCAACCGTCTCTCGGCCCAGATCCAGGCAGCACTATCTCTTCAGCCACGATGGGACAATCTGAGCCACCTCATTCTGAATTCCACGTACGTCCGTTGGCCAAGCGTCCACGCTTTACTCAAAGCTCTACCAGCTCTGGAGGAGTTGCATTTGAGCCTTAACGAGTACTCCTATGTGGACTTAACCGGGAAAGAGGTTGATGAGAAAGCTCAGTGTGAATCGTGTTCACGACTCAACGTTGATGTCACAGAACCTGTGCACGAACAGCTGAAGAAACTCCATTTCTCCGGGAATCACGTCGTAAGTTGGAAAGAGATCTCCAAACTAGGCTACGCCTTCCCCAACTTGGAAACCCTGCTGGTTAACGACTGTCCCATAACCACTCTAGAGCCAGACCCGTGTGAGAAATGTATTGATGAGCACGGAAATAAGAAAAGCCACGATGCCTTCCCGTAAGTGAATACAATCATTTGTTATCATTATGACACAAGTAGGTCAATGTGTGTGTTGCCAGTGACCTATTGGTCTTCAGAATTTGAATACTGTTTGTTTTGTGCGGCCTCACATGAGCGATGTCATTCATATTCCAGACACCTCCGCTTCCTAAACCTGAACAATACGGGCTTAGCGACGTGGGACGAGGTGGATCGACTGGCACAGTTTCCTGCTCTCAGGAGTCTGCGAGTACAGGTGAGTTCAACGCAACACCTGTTCTGTTACCTATTGTATATTCCCGGCACATAGACCGTAATGTTTGCAAATACTGACCTCGCGAATGCAGGATTATGCACATGGCCGGAACTGTATTGTAACTATACGGCATTCTAAGCACACTTTGAAGCTAGAATTTGTAAATAGGCGTGACTTTGTGTAGACAGACAATATTGATTGATGGGTAATTTAAATGGGATATTTAAATGATTAAGACAGCTGTTGATTAGTAAAGAAACCGCTTTAGATTTATTTTCATTGAAATCCTTAAGCTACAACTGCACTTGGCAGTGCAAATTCTGTCAGAACGCCAACACGTTTAGCGCCGCCAACTTGTAATCCGAACGTGTCCGCGATAAGCGATCTATATTTGACGTTGAACGGTAAAGTATGAAGTCCGTGTAACGTCCCTCGGGAACACGGGGCAGCCGTAATGCGGGTGAAGGTCTTCCAGATATAGTGGCGGCCTACTTGACGCCCGGTTGTGCAACGTTAGCTAATATCACCGTTCACTACCAGGCACGCATAATTTCGACACGTCTCCCGCTCGCGAGTATGAACGGGAGCTCACAGATTTATAGGAGCGTTAGCCTTGCATTTGTCTGATGCTTTATGTTCTATTCAAACGGATTTTGTGTCGTAAAACTGATCGGTATTACGATTGGCTTCGTCGCGTTTTCAATGAAGTAGCTTTACAGAAAAATGGGCTTGCTTGTGGAAAATTTCCGCGTTTGCATCAGCCTCAACGGACATAAAGGTCGAGATACTTTCGATTTCCATTTCGCGTCGGTCGTAATATAAAAAATACGCAATGAGGACATAAGAATATCTGTCAAGTTCAAGGTTGTGCAAGTCGATCGCTGTAAACGAGCCGTCCAAATGATTATCTCTTTGTGTACACATCCATGTCCTTTGTTACGCAAATCGTTTATCATAGTTAAAGCTTCATTGGAAACGTATTGTGAGTCTTATAGTCGCAGTTGTAGAGTTATTTTTACCATGAAAATTAGTAGAGTAGCATGTTTTGTGACCGTCACGCTACAAAGAATGTGAAAGTCTGTCTGTTTGTTTTAATGCGCGCTTTATGCGTTTATGAGCGATTGTGATGTCATCATAATGGTTAAAGTAAATTTTATATGTAAGTAACTTAATGTGTTCGTAGTTAAGAAATATGGACACATTGACTTATTTCATACATGAAATATTTGAACCATACGAAACGACATCCATAATTTCTAATAAATTCCTGATTCGATTTTTAAGTATGTGGATCCGAAAGTTACATTAGGCTCTACCTTAAATAAGTATATTTATATCTCCTTTATCAGCAATACATTGGCTGCTGGACACGACTTGAAAAGTCAACGATCATTGTTTGTTCGACTGTGAAGTTTTAGGATCGTATAACAGGGTTTAAGAAACATACACTCTTGTGGATTTCTTCAAAATTTGATCTCTCACAGGATTCATTAAATTGTTATTTCATTTACGTAAGTTAGAGAGTTGAACGAAAATGCTTAGTGAGATAATAAAGTACAACTACACTTGGAGCTTGTTTTATATGTGTTCACATACGATCTCTCGTGCTAGATAAGTACATACATAAAGAATTTCGTAGGCGATGAACCAACAAACTTCCACTTTTACAATGTTTAACACAAAATATGACTGCGTGGGTTCAAGTGGGACCAACGGAAAAATAAAAGGTCGGGTATTTGAAGAATATCTACTTTCACGAAGGGGAGATCTGGGAAAAATAATGGGTAGGTACTTGCATGAAGATACAAGAATAAGTTGCAAGCAAAAACCTAAAGACAATAAGTCCATGAATAATAAACTGGAAATAAAAAAGGATCGTATTTATGGCAATAAAAACAAAAACTGATTTAAGGTAAAGGGTTGGCGATGATTCATTCGAAAAATGAATCGAACTCTACGGTCGGGTCGTTCACATTACCAGCTGAGCTGGCGTCCTTGCCTTGTCACTTGGTATTTTTACTTACGTCTGCATGTCCGTTAATATTTGTAATGTCCAATTTAATTAGTTGATCAAATTAATGTAGCATTTCGTGTCTACAAAGTTCATCATCGTTTTGTATACCTACCTTATATCGCGTCATAAATCTAATGACGGATTGCGTCTGGTCTTTTAGTTGACATTCGATTCGCAAGTTCGCAGAACGGACAATAGTGTCATCAAATTTGTGTTTCAATATTTCATCTCCCAACGAGTGTCGATCGATAGAGTCGCTCTTATAAACTGAAATCTAATACCCGCAACATGTTGACATTGCGTTTTACTAAAACATAATATTTTCGAAGCTTGCCAGCCCTGAAAGCCAATTAAAAGCGTGTGCCATTTTCATCCCATTCCTCACTTTGTTTATCCTTTTGAAATTACACCCAGGCATCGCAGCAGAACTTACTGGTTTTCTGTCTATTTTACCGTTTTCGTTCGTGTTTGTGCCCCACATTTTAAGTCTGTTCAGCTGCGATAAGCTCAAGGCATGCACATTCAGTCCTGATACCAGTAATACAGAGTACAAGCTTTAATAGCTTGCAACCTACCTGTTGCGAAAAATATCGCCCTATCGTATTTTATGACCCACTTTATTTTGTAATAGCAGCTTCGCACTTCAAAGAAATCGCAATTTGGAAAAATAATCTTCTTCCATATCCGATAAAAATTCAGACACACATCAGATACAAAACCCGAAAAAACAAATCCTAAAACTTCAAATGATGACATAATTTGTTACAAATGTAGTTTTCAGGATACGTGTAGAGTACCGATATGCATTACTTTAAAGATCATCTAGATTAGGAAAGAAGCGATTCAAACATTTTGCAACCTCCATTAAATATTGTAATTTTGCAACGTTTGGAAATACGCCTCGGATTTAGCATAGCAACTTCGGCAGCAGATCATCTTGAATGTTGTATCTCATAATAATTTAAATAATGCACTCTCACAATGCATGTGAACTGAAAGCGAGGCAATTTGATGTTGTGCAAATGTCTACCGGTCTCTTTGTCAAACGAAGAGGTCTGTTCAATTTAAGTTGAAGTGAGTAGCCTTGTTTGCAGTTTGCTACTGAATTTGTAGACGGTTTTGAAAACATTTTATCTCTAATGGTGGGTCCACACGATACAGACTTTCATACAGACTTCTATAGAATTTTGTCTGTGCAACTAAGCAGTACAGACAAATGTCGGTGTGATAAAAAGTCGCACAGACAAAATTCTATAGAAGTCTGTATGAAAGTCTCTATCGTGTGGACCCACTATACTGCCCTGCTAAGCCGAAAGGCGCTATCTCTGAGATACGCCCTTTTAGTTTTTTTTATACCATTCAATAGCTAGAATAATTTCGCATCTAATGGTATAAGCCAAATAGCGATATCTAATTTAAAACATTAAAATAAACCACTAAGAAGGTTTTTTATATCTCAATTTTTCCTTAAATTACTAAGAGATTTGACGGCATGTCGTTTTTAAGAAGCCAAATAGCCTTATATTGACATAGGCTAGAAACGCTTAAAAAATTCAATAAAAACTTAATTAAATTTTTAAGCCAATAAGCCGTAAGTTCATCTTTCTAAAAAGTTCCGGAGTTAGCGCTTTTGCGTTAAGTAAATGTGGGTATTATTAGTTAGCTAAGGTTTGAAATACGGCTATACCTAAGTATAGTAGGTAATTAAAATTGACTTTAATATCTTTAGTAATAAGGATTACACTCACTTACATTTCACAATAGAGCGTGTCGTCACATGAAGATAAACATTAGTAACGATCATTTCTTAGTTTGTTTTGTTTGCGGAAGGAAGCAAATTCGTTTTATGGTGTGTTAAAAATAAGGAAAACTTTATTAAATACAGTATTTCTAATTACGCAGAGATAAGCTTTTGTGTATTAATATCAAGGGTATTATCATTTTTTAATGTTCTATCGGGATATGAAAAATATTGTACTTTGGGTGGATAATTGTTCTGCTAAAAATAAAACTTGACGTTTTTGTCGTTTTTAATCAAAATCAAAAGTCATTTATTCAAAGTAGGCTGAGAATCAGCACTTTTCGAACGTCAAAATTACAAAAGACAGTCCCCCAAAACGCCCGCCCTTCACCACTTCCTAGTGCTTTCGCTGGGAAGAAGAAGTGGCGCAACAAACTCCCCAGCAGCACATCTGTCTGTTCAGTTAGAAAATACTTGACTGAATACAATAGAAGGTATGCAAAGTAATTAACATTACAAGACACAGGACACTAAATTAAATTATTTGCCATATGTCAGCTAGCAACGCCAATATACCAAGAAATACAATAAAAAAATATACGTACTCAAGCAAAAATTAATAAATGTAAATTAAATAAAAGCCTCCAGGTATAAAGGGCGTGACCGCTAACATAATTATGCAATGCTGGGTTCTGTTTACATAGCTGTCACTTGAAGTCACAAATGATAAACTAGGACCATCGAAGGAAACTAAATAAACAAGTTATTACTAATTATAACAATAATAAAACCATGGTCAGCAAGACGACCAGTCACCACAAGCAGCACCCGTTCACGAGCATAACGCAAAGATCAGCTAGAATCTATGTTATAAATTCGGATCAAATCAATGCAGAAAAGATTATTGTTAAATACTTCGAAGCCGGACACACATTTATGTCTGCAGACTCTTTTCACCATACAGTAGAATTGGCGATGAAGCGAATGAAAAATAAAATATATGGCTTTGATGACTTTTGCGAAGCTGTAAACAGTGCTGGAAAAAATGTAAATATCAAAAAAATGACTATAGATGATTTTTATGAGTGGCAAGACTATACGACCCAATACAAACTTTCGCGGTTGTCACCACGACCTTACATTAGTGACATTGTTGAAGTGGAAGTTAACAGAGGCAGTTTTGACTTTAGGTACAGAACTGGTTTCGATAATGAAACCATTACGGCTAGCATTATAGGTACAAAGTTCTTTAAATTAGACAATCTTCCATCCCCAACTAAAAAAACAGTGCCAGCAGGAATATCTCAAACAAAAAAAAAATTATTTTAAAATCTCTCTCCAGTTTAATACCTGCTAATAAAATGTCTTTTTGGCGGGGACTGCCAACTTTTGATTAATTATATTTCATAGAAATCAAATAAATTGCTTTAACTTTTTTATGTAATTTGCTGCTACATTTAATAAAGTTGTTAAAAAAAATATTAAATAAAACTTTATTGCAAATTTATTCGGTATTTTCATCAAATATGAAAAAAAATCATTTTGTATGGAACTTTCTATGAGCAGAATAAGACTAAAAGCAGTATCTCAATTTTTGAAGCCTTTCTTTTTAATCAAAATAGCGGTATCTCACAAAAGAGGTATAATGGTGCCATTTATGGATAATTTAGGTATGTCAGTTACATCTAGGGTCAAAAATACGTTTATATAAGTTTTAACAGTTTTAAAAATATTAGTTTTAACCCCCGTTTGAAGGTGGGAAAAATCCATTCACAAAAAGTCGTTTTTCTCAAAACTTACTCTGATTGAGTTAGCGCTTTTCGGCTTAGCAGGGCAGTATAATAGCAGTCTAAAAATTGAACAAACCATATATCGCTGCACATAAAATAAAACTATCAACGCAGCCAATTTTGTTGATATCAGCTCTAGCTTTACAAAATGGAATTCTTGTTCGTCTGTTCCTGGTGCATTTTTCCTTGATGTTGCTTTTATTGAAATATGGGATTCGACAAATTGGAAAATTACTTGCCACGTGTGAGGACAATAAGCTGTAGTCAATGATTCACATTGGGGCGTTAAACGGTCGAATCACTCTTTGATTTTTTGCCCACGCCCTCTGCGCGTCACCTCGCTCTTTTATGCACTTTGTTGATTGAATTATTGATTTATTTCCTTTGATCAGTATTAATACCTATCATTAGTATCAAACGGAATAACAGTGTTGGTGTTTGATCTATTTAATTTAGCACATTAATGTTTCCTTTCTGTATAATCAAAAGTTCTTAAGTTGTGTAATCTTCTTCGTAATGAGTCTCTGTGACGGAATGAAGAGATGAAAAGATATAAATGTTGCTTCTATCTACAAGGTGTAACATAAAGCACGACCTCTTAAGGGGTCATTGTACTCATCATTATGAACAACTTTTACTATAGAATCAAACCTGAAATCGCGAAAAAAAAATCAGCTGTTCATTTTGACGAGTTATGCGAACATAAATGTAGGAGAGCAGTGGTGGCTCAGTGGTAACGGCCGCGACTTACGAGTTGTAGGTCATAGGTTCGAACCCAGACAGACGCTTTACTTTGTGTAAATAATTTCATCACCACTGCTCTCAAAACGGTGAAGGAAAACATCGTGAGGAAACCGGCATGTCCTAGATCAAAAATTCGCAGACATGTGACATCTACCAACCCGCACTGGGCCCGCGTGGTAGATTACGGCCCACTCCCTTTCACTGAGAGGAGGCCTGTGTCCCAACAGTGGGAATATTATAGGCTGATTATAAATGTAGGGAACAGCTGATTTTTTTTTCGCGATTTCAGGTTTGGTCCCATAGTAAAAGTTGTTCATAATGATGAGTACAATGACCCCTTCTAAGGTTGTGCGTTATTTATGTTAAAGCTTGTATAATGTTTTGGTGACTACATTGGACAAATTCCTTCCGTTATCTCCAAAATGCAGATGTAACACTTCGATAATCTTAGGGTAACTGTGATTGTAGTAGGCGCCATCGCCAGTTGAATACAAAATTTATAGAATTGGTCGTGGAGTGTCAGCCAGGTCGACGCGGGGTGACCCAGAAACACATGCAATGCTCTACACCGTGTTCAGTGATTTTTAACCGACTTCAAAAGACTTCAAAAAGGAGGAGGTTATCAATTCGGATGTTTCTATATTTTTTTTTTTTACGTATGTTTGGGCATAACTCCGTCATATATGGATGAATTTCGGAGACAGACAACGGAACTCTTCAATAAATAGTACCAGTAAAACAACCGCGATTGCTGCTATCGCATATGTATTGTTTTGGGTAGGTATAACTAAAAAGTGAAAAATAAAAACTTTTTTTATTAAAAAAAACAACCGACTTCCAAAAAAAAAAACACTACAAACTGAAAAATAACTTTAATTTCGGAAGTCGGTGTCAAAAAGGAAAATGAGGAACCAACGAAACCGACTTCCAAAATTAAAGTTATTTTTCAGTTTGTAGTGTTTTTTTGGAAGACGGTTGTTTTTTTTTTAAAGTTTTTATTTACCTTAACGTAGCTAACTCGAAATTATATACATACCTAGTTAACGAATTTTATCATAGGTATTATTTTTGTGGACCACCGCGCTTTACAAGCTTTTATTGAGATTGTTATTGAGAAAGCAATTTTGTCTGTGAGGTTAATAGATATTTGCTTTTATATATTATTTAATTTCATTCCACATTCCAATGAGTGGGTTTAAACTTAGATATATTTTAACTATCTGACGGTGCATTTGTACTTATGTAGACGTAGGTACCATTATCGTCTGTCTGGCTGGCATGATTAATTCTGGCTTTTGTTGGAGACTCGGAGTCCTCCTACACAAAAGATGCTTTGCATGTTCAAGTGCGTATATACCTCGTCTCGTGTCAATAAATGCTTGAAGTTCCTCGTTGACTGATGGTTATATTATACTGGATGATTTCTTTTGTCTTCAATTGTTTACAGGGTGTTCCACCCATGAATATGAACAACTTTCACTATAGGACTAACACTGAAATCACGAAAAAAAAATCAGCTGATTAATACAAAATTTCAACACTTGACCAAAATGTATGAAACAGCTGATTTTTGTTCGTGATCTCAGTATTGGTCCCATAGTGAAAGTTGTTCATATTCATGGGTAGAACACCCTGTAAAAATCATGCATTATGTATAATACTGTGGTAGTTATCATGTGTCTTTAAGCTCTCTCAAGCTGATATCACAGTCAAATTAAATCTTGTTTTCTTATTATTCTCTAAGTAATTATCCTATAACTTTTATGGCCGTAATTAAAGTCTAATATCTTGCTGAAAGACGTCGCCATAGAGTCGTGACCTGTGAATTCATTACACCCCGCTATCTACTCGATGTTTTAGGTCAACTGTTCCCTCAATCCATACTTACCATTAATATTCAAACTCCTTTGTGTATCATACGTTCAATAGACAAATAGGTGTAGGTGATGTGGATTTTATTGTTCCCAAGGGGCCAAGGGAAGGTCACTTCAAGGTGAAAGAAAAGGTCCCAAACCTTGGGCTCGAGGTTTCAAAAGAGCCAAAAGATATTTTATCCGAGAGAGTGGACTAAATTGGAAAGATAACAAGCAAAACTTATATCAATGAATTTTTTTTCAAAAGAAATGGCAAAATAACGAGAAAGAAGCATTAAAACTAAAAAACAACATTTCAACAACTAGTAAACTAGTTCACATAATTGCTTGTTATCGATAAAAACAAGTCTATCCATAGACAATTACTCAAGTGTTTATATTAACATTGTAAAGAGTACTTAGGCAGTTTCCTTCGCACGCAATGCAGTAGTTTCCCTTTAGTAACAGCTAATTCGATTTTTTTGCCGCAGCACTGTAACTTAGATATTTGATTATAGTGCCGCTATCATAATTAGTATAATTACCTATATTTTATTAGGTATATGAATGATGCAGTGGTCTTACAACCTATTTCTTCCATGTTAATCACTTCGAATCTGAACTGACTTGCCAAAAGATTGTGTGACTTATATCATCATCATCTGCCTAGCCTTTTCCCAACTATGTTGGGGTCGGCTTCCAGTCTAACCGGATGCAGCTGAATACCAGTATTTTACATGGAGCGACTGCCTATCTGACCTCCACAACCCAGTTACTGGGTAATACGATACCCCTAGGTAAGACTGGTTGTCAGACTTTCGGGCTTCTGACTACCCGTAACGACTGTCAAAGATCTACGAATGACAGCCGGGACCAACGGCTTAACGTGCTTTCCGAGGCACGGAGGGGTCTCGGTATGTAAAGATGGTCACCCGTCCACAGACCAACCGCGGCAAGCGTAGCTTAACCTGATCGATCGACCTGTGCGGCTGTTATTATTTAGCCACGGGCCCCTCTGTTGTGTGACTTATATCTATACATATAATTAAGTATACTCAATCATGATTGTCCAAAATTTTGACCACGTCTAGTCTAGTGTCCCCAAAGAGTGCAACAGAGGGTGCGGAGTGAGAGACAGAGGGATTATATACACCTGTATGGTTTAGAAGAGCGCTACCTTGTCGAGCATTTATTTTCCTCTCTCACTCCTGTATTGAATGATGGTAAATTTAGATACTAAAGATAAATCTTTCTGCTATTTTATTCAAAACGGTTTGCATGAATGCCTCCGTTATAGCAACACTGGATTGTCGTTTTAATGCTTTGCTCCTAGTGGGCAGGATATTACTTATCTATCATGTTGAAACTAGAATAGATTAGAAAAAAAAATCCATTTGCCTTGGCTAAATTCGTACGGAACTACGTTTCAATTTGTATAACTAACGCTCTTGAATATAGGGTAATGCTGTCCCAGACGGCTACCAAGGATTTCACAATGAACGTGCTACGAATGACGTCAGAAGATATGAGGTTCCTTTTGCCCTTGAGCTGGTTAAAATATAGCTTTATTAAATAGTACATCGGTATGTCGTTGTCATCTGGGAATCTGGGAAGCGGAGAACGACAGTTAAGGAAAGACAAGTCGAGACTTTCCAAAATACCTTTCCCTTTTATAGTGCTACTTACCTTCATATTACAATTTCTGGTTCCTATGTCTTTTTGTTATATTTGTAAAGTATCTGGCCATTGTTTTGCCAAGCGCAAGCCAGGGCCCTTTATTTGGATCCTAGCAAGCTTTTTGCTTCAATTTGGGACGACTACAATCTGACAAAATATTTTGCTATGTCGAGGAGAAAACTTTTTCATTCGGCTCACCTCTAAAAACCTCCAAAGAAATAAAGTAGGTCATGTTGTTTAGAAAAAGGACTACGTGTGTGTACGATATGTGTACGGACCTGCAGTGCGATTCTGTAACGACCTCACCGTGAAAACTTAGGTGAAGTGAGCGTGGAGTGAGCTGTCAGAGTCATCCAACCTGATACTAGGGATTGACTAAGCAAACATTTAAAAGCATAATCGAGATTTGAATAATATTTTTTTTTTGTTTACAAAACATTACTATTTTGTGGGGTTTCAACCTAGCAAAAAAGAAAAAAAAAGGAAATTGATATTCTGACTAAGTTTCTGTTTTGCTATTTTATTTTAAAACCACACATGTTTTCACTAAAATACTACTTTGAAATTATTTAAAATGATGAATAGAATCAGCATAAAAAATATTATTAAAATCTCGATTATGATTGTAAATGATTGCTTGGTCGATTCCTAGCATCAGTGGGATGACATTATTGACACAGACAGCTCACTCCACGCAAGTTTTCACAGTGAGATTTTTACAGAATCGACATGCTGTAATGTAATGCTTTTTCTCTTTATTCTTACAATCTACACATTCCATTTTTCTAACGTCACACTTGGATTATGTTCTAACAACGATAAGTAGGTATGTCAGTACGAAATATTTCCTACTTCTTTGTTCTATTACGTACAGTAAGCAGTACGTAGATACACGCTAGATGGCGATATCTCGCAGAAAGGCTAGTTATTATACCATGACTAAGCCACTGTTTATTTCTAGTACACCGTGACCCTCCGATGTTCCTTGTTTTTAATTTATAACATCATCATTCTTTTTTTTTTTTTGATCATTCGTCTATTGCAGGTATTCTTGCGTATTGTTTTCATAAGTATCGAAATGAGGATAAATACGGAAATTATTCATATATTATGCGTTGTTTCTTATGTAAGAGCAGGTTTTTATCGTAGTTGTGCTTATTCTTAATGCGTCTTCGAAATCGTTTGGGTAATAATCACGCGCACAGGCTAATGATAACTGCTGTTTTTTTAATTTAAATTCATGGAATGCAACCAGCGTTTGCCTAATTAAAATATATACATGAAACAATACTACAGCCTTGTATAAACATTACCGCATTAAATACTCGTACTTTCAATTGATTAGGTATCCACACTATCCACCTAGATTGGATATCATTAACCGTGTGCATTATTGTTGCATCTGTTGACACTACTCAATGAAATCGATACTGTAAATTCAATGATTCAGAACGGGGCTGTTACCGATCGGAACGGAACTTAAATATTATAACTGTTAATTTAATTTTGAAACGGTCGTGTGTGACCGCTCCCGCGTGGGTAGTCACATGTTAGTCAGCCAATTTTACGGGAGGGGACATTCTGAAACGGTCAAAACATTAGTTTAATGCTCATAATCCAATAAATTAATATCCTGTTTCTGGCCAAACAGAGGTCACCTCTTTTTATCAGGAACTGCGCTAAACAATTTACTTATGTGACTGCCCTTGAAATCCTTGAGCCTCTAAGATCTAAGAGCGAGATTAATATCATAATTTGATATAACAGCCACCATGATGGCTCTATCTGCATCCTAATTGCGTAAAACTCTTCAATCACAATCTGAATCGTTTGAAGAATATTGATAGTATATTGCTTCATACACGGACTAGAAAAAAAAGAAGGACTCCGCGCCACGCGTATCGAAAGTGAAGCACCCTACCGGTCTATGTGTGCGTGATTTGAGGGATACCAGATGAATGAAAATTTCCCCATGTTTTAAATATTTGGACAGTGTATTCATTTATTACAATAAAGCGATATAAGAAGTCCACTTAATTGAAATTACAAAAATATACTAGTTAAAACTCAAAATTAAGTGTTTATTTTCTATGGATGACTAGAAAAACACTGCTGTAGAATACGTAATTCAATTGATTGTTTTGAATTACCTATTAGGAAGATAGGGGGGATGGGGTATTAAAGATTACTTACCTAAAACACACAAGGTGTATTTTACCTATGATAAGAAAACTATATTTAACGTTCTGTAGAAAAAAAAAACTGAAATATTTATTCAAATGATTTAATCAGAATCTTCACAATACATACAAATACTCACTAACCCGCACTGCTTTCTGTATCGATCGAGGAAACATTACAAAAGCATGACGCTAATCCGTTCCAATCTAAGAACCCTCGCCAATTGATGATATGTATCAAAATGTATACAGCATATCACGCTTGTTTTCGACGGAACACAATGGTCTTCACCTATGTAGTTTCTTATTATTATAATCCAATCATTGTTCCATGAATTATTTGCTGTAGGAAATCTATAAAAATAATCATAGTCAATACTTGCAAAAAAATGAAAAAAGAACACAAAAAAAATTTACCCAATCTCTCGGGACACTTACCCATTTATTTTCTGACAACACTTATAAGTCTGTTGAGGTTTTGTGTTCCAATAGTAATGATTTTAAAATGTCAAAAATACAATAAATCAACAAGTAAAATTGTGCCTTAACTGTGATATGTTATTCCTTGACAGTTTTTCTGGGATGTAGAATTATTTTTACACGTTTTCAAAACACAAGATCGCATTATTTTATTTTATTACTTCACGTAAATAGTACCTACAAAGACGCCGTCTTGTCGCGTAAAGGCGGCCGGTCGGCATTCTATGATGTAAATGTGTGCGTGAAACACGTTTGTACAAACGGACCGGCATACTTACTGTGCTTCACTTTCGATATGCGTGGCGCGGAGTCCTTCTTTTTTTTCTAGTCCATGGCTTCATAGTATGATCGAAAAAAATTTTTGCTCAGCAACATAAATAACGCAATGAATGTTGTTGTTTGTAACACATGAAATGCCATTGCTATTGTTAGTGTGTTGCGCAATTACCCCGCTGCTCTATGTGAATCATCTTAAAACGGATTATACAGAAGTTTTTTACTTCAAAAAACAAAACAACAAACGTGCTGATACCTACCTACGTAGTTTAAAACAAAGGCTTATTTACCTAATACTTATAAATAAACCAATATTAATCATAAATAATTAGCTATTTACTTTACATCTTCAATGTCTGAGCTATAAATACCTACTGCTTTTCGAATAAAAAAATCTAACCTCAAGCTAAAAGGGGTACAAACATGCGGCAATAGTAAATTCCGTAGGGACCGTATATTATATTATGCAAAGGTGATTCCGCCTTCCGTTTTTAGGCAAAACAGGGCTGCGAGGTTGAACGCACGCTCAAAGATCTCTCATGTAGGGGAGAACAAAGGACTGCTAAAATATTAGAAACTAAACTCAAACACTTTATCTGTTAGATCGAATTTTGTTTGCAATCTGAATATGAGCTGTGCTTAGAGCTGTTACTTATTTTCGCCTTTATTTTTAGCTGTATAATGACTAATTTCGAAGTGTTTGAGGTTAAGAATAGTTTTGCTTGTTAGAGCGCCACTTTCCTATGCAGCCTCCATTTTCTAGTGTTATGTCTGAGAGACGTGGGTGAAATATTTACGAATTTGACTGGGTAGGTAAAGTTTGCAAGCCTACAAGTTTATGTAAAATTGTGATCGTTAGAAAACAGTAATATGGAGTTCTTGTATGAATTAATCAGTAGACATTTTCTGATGTAAATGGGACATAAAATAAAGTAATAAATAAATAAATAAATAAAAGCGGTAAAAATTCATTCATAAAGAACACCATAAACAAGCCTTGGGAAAACATCATCGTGATCATTAAATCGATCATAAAAAGTTACTTGTCGGGACAGTCTGACTAGGAACTAACGTCTTCGCATCGATTCGTGCGCCCTACAAGGAAACCTGATCCTCGCGGAACCTTGAGATGAACAAAAAGCGATTCAATTTAAATCTACGACTTTTTGTTTTGTTTCATTCGATGATCCTTTAAGTTTATTAGCTTACGAATCGTGACTTCGGGGTTCTTTTTATTGGGAGTACTACCTACCTACTTAGGTGTCGCTTGTAGATAATATCCTCAAATTAATTATTGCTATTTGTATTGTATACCTATCTACTTCTGTTGGTAGGTATCTAATTAATATTCTATCGAAGTAGATACTTATCCTACCTACGAAACAACCGCATAGTGCAGTGTAGTATGTATGGATAACCAAACCGACTTAGCTCGGTATCAGCAATAAAAAAAAAACCGGCCAAGCGCGAGTCGGATTCGCGCACGAAGGGCTCCGTACCATTATCTATAAAAACGGCAAAAAATCATATCTGTTTTATAGCGGCAACAGAAATACATCACCTGTGAAAATTTCAACTGTCTAACTATCACGGTTCATGAGATACAGCTGGTGACGGACGGACAGCGCAGCGGGGGTTCCGTTTTTCCCTTTGGGTACGGAACCCTAAAAAGTACTTAAAATAAATTAGTTGAACTGATGCTGGGTTATTTACATAATAAACCACAAAAAACATTAATTGCCTGTATGTTTTTACTATTTTTTTCATATTTTATTCATTTATTCTGACCAACCAAAACTAACCAGTATATTTATTTATACCTACGAACCATGATAATGATAAATACCTACGCACTAAAAGATAAAAAATGTCCGATTCATACCTACTGAACATCTAATTTGACACGATTATCACCGGCCTCGGTGGCGCAGTAGGCAGCGCGTAAGTCTCATAATCTTAAGGTCGTGAGTTCGATCCTCACCCGGGGCAGATCTTTTTGTTATTTTCATATTTAAAGTTCGCTACATTATTTTATTTTATTGGCGTGTTGTAACATTATAACCGACATTTGGTATAAAATTATTGTAACTTTCAGTATCATTTTCCTCGTATTTTTATCTAGGATCAAGGTACATAAATAGCTGTTTTTTTATTATCTTTAGTAGCTATCATAATTATCTTGATAAATATCGCAAAAAAAACTGATGTTATCATAGGTATTTATTATTCTTAACGCTTAGCAAGCGTCGTTTTGGCAATTTTTTGTCGTACGACAGTTTTATTTCCGGGTCCTACTGCTTCGTTGCATAACTTATACCTTGCCTTTTAGAGCCTCAAAGATACAAGCGTAATCTTATGATTGTTTATTTTTAGTCCCATTGAGATAACATGAGTAGAAATTGAAAGAAACCAATGAAACCCAGCTACGATTTTGATTTTTATTCGTCTGGAGTCTGGAGGTCTCAGACAAAGTCGTTTTAGGCTAACCAAAAAGTATATTTATTTAAATAATGACTCTATGGATTTTCCAGGGCTGGCCGCTATGGGAGCGAAACGAGTCAACGGAGCACGAAAGACGACTGTTGCTAGTAGCGCGGCTGCCTCACGTGAGAACCCTGAACGGTGGCGGAGCAGTGCCTATTGAAGAGAGAGATGCAGCTGAGAGAGCCTTTATACGGTACTATATGGAGAAACCGGAGTCTGACCGGCCTGATAGGTGAGAAACGTTTTAATACCTACCTCGTCTGCTAGGCAAGCTTATTAAGTTCGGTAACAATAGGAAAAGTAATTGTGTCTCATTCATTACTTACACTAGAGCTCTTGATATTTACACTGCTACAAGGATATTTTGGAAATCGAATGACGTTGGTAAGCATTTGTGAAATTGTTTTGTGAGATTTCACTTTAAATGTATTTAAAAAAACAAGATGGCGGCGTTAGTTTCAATTTTGGCCGCGCGTCAAAATAACCTTTTAGCGCTATATCTCAGATAGAAAAGAAAGATGAATTAGTTAACTAAGAAAGGGGGTAAATATGGAGATGATGGCTAATAGGGATGTTGGAAAGAAGGTATGCTGCGACGACCACAAATATATTGGGATAAGGGCAGTTGGCTGATGACGATGAGGATGAATACATTCCCTCTAGATATTTTACTGATAAATGTAGGTATAAGCTAATGGCTTCCAAAAACGCATTTACTTACTAGTTTTCTTTATCAGTATATTTTAGTTAACCTAAAGAAAGTGTTTCACTAATTTTTGCGCCCTGTAAGGTACAAAATTTGAAACCACACAAATAAAACTCTGACGTGTCGTGGAAATCCCGATTATCTACGCACCAGTTAATCAAATAATGCAGCAATGTATTGTCCTTCTAAATTGCAACGTTCGCTACGAAGGTCTAATCAATAAGGAGTGATGTAGGTGAGGTCTCTGTGCCAACACAACGACCTAAATGACTAAATTCGTATGCTAATGAGACCATGTAGGTGTGTATAATCATAAAATCTCACTCAATTTGTACCTTGTTTCACTATAACGACGGTTTAATCGTGGCACCTTAGGCAGGTGAATATCACGTTTGCAACGTATTCTAACCAGATATGGTGTGCCTACAAATAATCATGGCTTTTTTGCAATACCTAAGTGAATACTTACTCCAGTCTGGTTTTAGCTGCACTTGATGACGTAAACGCATCAGATTGAGTATAAAATCACCCTTAGACGGCATTGTTTTGGTCTGTCTATTACCTATGTGCTTGTGCGGTGTTGACCACCTAACAACACACATTTATATCTACTAAGAAATTGTTAGAAATAGGTACCTTGGTAAGCATAGCTTTTTCTCCTGTATGAGCAAATATGTATAATAGATAGGCACGTTTCTTCACGTACCTAGCTTACCGTAAATTACTTCTGAAAGTTAATGGATCTATAAAATAAAACTTGTATGGATATCGTGCCAGACTGCCAGTCATAAGGTGACTACCGGTGATTTAATATTTGGCAACATTATTTTCCAGATACTGGGAGTTGGTGGGCGTCCACGGAAAACTCGACCCTCTAGTGTCAGTGGACCTGAGACCCGAAAAGCGCGTGCAGATCACTTTCACGTGTGGAGACAACAGCGAAGTGCGCACCGTCGATGTTTACAGGCTAGTTTTAAACCCTGTATATAATAGAAGTAGAGAACGTAGAAGAGCTGTCCAGTGCGAGACAGAGATGGATCTATACAGGACATAAAGCACGAACCCCTCTTTTGCGAAAGAACAAAGATGGCACCCTTTTTGAACCTATATGGCGGCTCGGAACGTTAGGCGAGTCGCTGTGCAAGTGTGCAGTAACAAATTCACCTGTCAGTGGGGGTGAGGGATGAAGTACTGCGCAGCGAGGAGCGCACTTCAGAGCCGCCATAAAGTTTGAATCGGGCTGTTCTTTTATAAGTCTTGTCAAACCCTATCTTGAGTATACTAACCTAACCATATATGAAGCTTGTTTTTTGGTATAAAGTTGGTATTTATATTATTTCTAGAACTGTATCTGACCTGAAGTCAAGGCTAGAGAGGATGGCTGGCTTCCCCGCATCTAAAATGAGACTCTTCTACGTTGATCAAGAGCTTCGGGACTCCCAGGTAAATATCTACATTCTTTAAAAGTCACTAATGGTTGTTTTTTATAATAATATATCCCATTTACCAAACATTAGTTGCATAACAAAGGGAATGCGATGATCACTAACATTTAAGAAATCACTTCAGGCTACTTTTAACCGAGTTCTGAATTAACTGCGCCACCGAGCATGTTGTTTGTTTTACCTCACTTTTTGATTTATACTGCTACACTAACATTGTAAATACGCTTTTTTTCTTACGATTAACAGTTTACATTATTTCTTAAGCCTTTTCAGGGTCCAGAGGAGATGAAGTATCCTACCAAGCAGCTATACTCGTACAACATCAGATCAGGCGACGAGATCATCATCGACTCGAAGCTGAAGCATTCGATCTCCGTCAACTCGACCGCGTGAGACTACAAACTCACTTCATGTCGGCTGCATTTCAAACACATACCTACAACACTGTATAAGGATCTTTTGGCGTTCGAATGACGTTGACAGGGTGGCGCTGTTGGTAAACATAGTGTAACTGTTTTGGGAAATGTATTGAAAAAACATGATGGCGGCTTTAATTTCGATTTTGGCCACGCGCCAAAAGGTCCTTGTACACATATTCCTCCCTCGAGGAACCAAGACTGAGACAAGGCCAGTCTTACTTGGAAAATGTATTCAATAGAACTTACAATATTTTTTTCTAGTATTAGAAAATATGCCAGTACAATATTTCAAAGAGGTGCAACTGACATGCAATAATAATGATCTTGTCGCCTAAAAATGCCATTTCATATGTATTTTCATGCTACTGTTTATCTTACTAACATTTATGTACTATACATTGTATGAGTTTTATGTTTTGTAAGAAATTGTTTCTGTTTTTTCCATGTGGATTATTTTAGGAGTAATATTGCAAAGTATTATAATAGTAGGGAATGTCAACGGTTGTCACAAAACATTTAGTTTTAAGAAGTATCGCAAGCTTTGAGCTTGATGAAACTAGGTTTATTTACAGAATAATATTTTTAAATAGATTACTATTAAATATTAATTATAATGATGTTTTATATTTTATTACTTACAGTAAATTATTTATACTTACATGCTATTTTTACAAGTATGGTACCTACTTTTTTTATTTGCAATAAGCAACTGTGATAGTAAATTTTAGATTACAAAATCTGAGATTAAACTACTTATTGTGTGACATTATTTTTGCATACTATCTGCAGGTTCTTACACAGCATCTATCTTTCAACTATAACTAGGTGTTGTAAAAGTGCTTATTAACATTAAGAGATACTAACTGCCATTTCGAATTATGAAGTATACCTAAAGTGTCTTTTAGGTATAATCCTAAAATTAATAGGAATTATGTGAAAAGAAAACTTAAACATGGATTATTTTTGGTTTTATAGTCTTTGGGTACTGGTAGTGCCAAAGAAGTAAATTCAATTTAGAATTTTTTTCGATTCTGCAGCTGCCAAATTTTTAATAGGTGAAACTTTAAGTTTTACATTTGCATAAGCTGTTTTTAGCACTGGCCCTCAGTTAAAAAATCGTGATAATTTTGTTCAACACAAAATTACAATGTAGTGACATATTTTGATTTTCCCTTTTATAGATGTAGAAAATAGTATCAATGATAAAAATAAATGGATTAATTGTATGAAATCTTAGTTTTATTCATTAATATCACAGCATTTTTATTTAAGTACTTACATATTTCACTTCAATCTGATATAAACAACCTTTTACCATAAACAGCTATCATAGCATTTTGTACTTGTTCACTTAAACTATCATAAACTTTCAACCAGTCACTACTTCCAATTTCTTTGGTCATCCTTCTCAAAAAATTCATTAAAAAGAACAGTTTTTCTGTATTCTTATTCACTACCATTTCTTGTAAATATGCCACAATCATATCAATATCACATTGCAGAGGGGTCTGTCCACTTTCTAGCCACGCCCTTAACAGCTCTCTTACTTGGTCCCAAGGAAGACCCAACAACCCTTTTGGCTTTTCTATTCTTGGTGGTACTTCTATATGAACTTCTTCTTTTATCATTGGGTCTTTATATGGCAAGTCTTTTGCTACATTATCTCCCTGAAGAAATATATTTATTGATTTTGTAGAAGAGGGCTGTAGATTTTTTTTTGGAGGCCTTCCTCTTCTTTTTACTGGTGAAGATTTCAAAGCGATGATGGGAGATTTCTTTCTTTGTGTAATAACTTTGGACTTGCTAGTAGTACTGGGTTTCTTTTCAGGTATATCTAAAACTTTGGAATCACTCTTAATAGTGAATATTGCTGATTTTATGTGAGTCTTATCAGTGGCAGGTTTGGACTCCTTTTTAACAGTTTTGTTACTTGATAAAAACTTATTTATTGCTCCTTCTTTTGAAGGTTTACTATTGACTGGTTCTAATTTTGTTATCTGAATGCCAATACCTCTCATTTCTTTAGGATCTATATTTTGCTTCTTGCATATTGAAATGACTTCCTTTGTTATAACTTCAATATCATTTGTAGCATTATTCAATGAAGTTGATTTATTGATGACATTGCAGAAACCATGCCCCATGAATTTTGCAGTTTCTACAGGAGCCTCTTCATTTCTAACCATCAGTTTCAAAGTTATGCATTTCCCTAAAACTTTAAATTGCTGCATTCTCGAGTGAACCTCAGCTGATAATTGTTTCAAAAACTCGAAACATTGATTATTATTTTCAAATCTGATTCCATAGTTCACTTCAGCTGAAACTGATTTTCTTATAGTATGAAAATTTAGAGGGTTTGGATCACGACCACGACATTGATCAAATAGTTGAGCCCCACTCTTATTTCCTAACTGACTTTTTAAGGTAGCTAATGTCAAACTTTGTAGTGATCCACAGGTTTCATGCCCTAATGATTCCAATTTTTGGGCAGTCTGTCTGCCTACACCTGGTAAATCTCTTAGTTTTATTTCAAAGATAAAATCTTCAATGAGGTCTTCAGTGAGGAAGAACTGCCCATCTGGTTTTGCCCGCTTTGTGGCCAATCTGGCTTGTAATCGGTTGCCACCAAATCCAGTAGAACATGGACAGCCAGTTTTACGTTTAATCTCCTCTCTCAGCATGGTTGCAAAACTTTGAACACTGATATTTATGGCTGCCAATAGTTCAGTACAATCTACATACATCTCATCACATGATACAGCCTCAATATCTAAAGTATATTGGGCTATAGTATTGTATAAAGTATATGCAACTTCTTTGTAGCCCTCAAAGTCATAGGGTATTGTTTGTAAATCTGGACATAATCTCAAAGCTGCTCCCATGAACATACCATTTCCTACACCTTTGGCTCGGGCCTGATATGAACATGAGGCTATTTCACTCATGGAACCATATTTGTCATCTTCATCAGCAATGTTATCAACTCTGCTTTCAAATATAATTTCATCTTCTGGTTTTCCAGTTGCCTTTCCTAGTTTCTTGGCTTGCTTCTGTTTGTACAGGCCAAATTCTATATTCCTATCAACACCAGGTCTCTTCGGCCTACCCTGCCCTCCTCTAGAGTGAGTAACAGCTACAGGTTTACCTCTGAGATCAGGTCTATTGCGTAAACCAACTGACACAAAAAAACAATCCATATCAATGTGCATGATTACTTTATTTTTCTCAAATTTCAATTGGGATAAATGATTGAAGTCTTTCATGGTTAAAATAGATGTTTTTAGCTCTGCTCGAGCAGGAAATAAGAAGTTGCTATTTTCCCTTAAATCATTTACATGCTGTTTGAAGCAAGCCCCTAACTGTGAAATGTGATGTAGTCTTGAATTATTGTAAAATTCTGCTATGAAATTAGGATCTGCAGCAGTTTTAGTTACAGAACCCAAATTTTGTTTTGATGGTTTGGTTTCCAACTTAACTAAATTATTATCATTTGTTATTTCTGATACATTGATGTTCGAAGTAGATGCTCCTGCATCATTTGAAAGTAGATTATGCTCTGTTCTGTTTTCATACTCTGTTTCTGTTATAATCTGTTCTACATTATTCTCATTTGCAAGTAAACATGTATCATTCTCATTATTAGAAAACTTGATTTCAGTGTTTGAAGAATCATTATTTTTAATAACCTTCTTAAAGTTAAGCTGTTTTTGAGTTCTTGAGTTTTTATAGAGCAAGTAGTCTCTGTAGTCTAGCAAGCGATTAGATGCTATGCTATCAGTAATCCATTCAGGTTTTACAACTTTTACAAGAGACATATTTTTAACTTTAGTATCAGGTAAATTAGAGGCTATAATAAAATCGTTGCCTCTTTGATAAGTGTGGTAGATTCCTCCATGCTTCGTCATAAGAACTTTTAATTCATCGGCGGAAGGTATTGTAAATCCATTGACAAAAATACTCACCCCGTTGAAAATATCAGATAGGATTTCTTCTTTTCCCGCTTTTACACAAAATTGGTCTTCTAATTTCGCAATCTTAGCTTGCATATATCCACCCCAGGCTTCGAAGCCATTGTCAGGAAATTTTTCGTCTCGTCGCCTCATTTTAGGCGCTTCACATATGAATGAATACAAAACATGAACACAAAATTACTTGGATACATTAATTATTTTTCCCTCCAATCAGTGTTCAATCGAATTGTTTTGTTTGTGCTTATGTGCAGTTGTGGTGACTGTTATGACAGTGAAAGAATGACAGTTATGATAACAGAGTTATCCAATGAAATAACTTTATAAAGAACTGCACTGATATTTTTCTATAGCAACACCGCCAACGTTATAGTGATGTGACTTTAGTAATAAAAAAACGGTATTATTAATCCTCATCATGGTTGGTGGAAAAAATATTATATTTACACATTTGAACATAAACATAATAATATGCTTTTCGTTCTTTAACAATCACAAGTCACAACCTGTTTACGAATTGCCATAATACCCATGATTTAGCGAAACAAATTCCTTTGTCAAGCATTTAATTTGTTACATTCACGCTGTATGCACCATTTCTTGTACAGTCTCTGGTAAAGTCCGAGTTCATTGGAATGAACCCTGATGAACCTTTTCAAAAGGTTAACGCAAAGGTTAACGCTTCATTTTCCATCGTTATATCATATAACTCTTGGGTTTACTTGTGATGAATTGACAATCTTTTGGAAATTAAATAATTTGCTTATTATTTTCTTATCAATCTATGGCCATTAATTAATGACAAATACTCAGTAAATAACAGTTTACTCCGGACTGTCAACCGAGTCGTACCACGGTTGTCGTACGGATTAATTATTTTGCCGCGAAAATGTTGCGGCTCTTTATTACTTTTAACGCACTTTGCGTATTTTTTGCGGCCAGTTTGAGCATTGTTAATCCCGGTCCGGCATTCCCACCGACGAAAGGGGAAGTGTGGCCAAAACCTCAACAGCAAACAAAAGAACAGACTTATTTTAAACTATCACCTTCTGTTTTTAAGTTTACGGTAAGTGAAAAAATAAACCTTTAATCCTACCTACCTAAAATTGCATGGATAGACTAAATCTATCCATGATACATCTAGGTGGTACTGCTCCTGACACCGTCTTCTTTTGTTGAAAGTATCGATTTTTTTTATCGCACCCTGGCCCTGGTGTGAAGTTCATTGGACTTTTCCTACACATGTGGTATAATCTTATGTACCTAATAAATTAGAAGTTTTGACCAGCATTTCTAAACATACTTAATTAATACTAGTATTATGATGAACCAAGCAGTCTTTGATAAAAAAAAAAAAAACTTTTTAGGGGTTCCGCAGACTCATTACCTATTATAATGTTGTTCAACACAAATTCGTGGAATAACTCTATAAACACGTATTATGTATTCTGACTTTCCTGTAGCACATGGTCAATTAATAAAATTCGTATTTCATAGACGATTCAATTGATCAATGCTGTTAAAAAAATATCTCGTAATTTACTTCTATAAAAAACTATTTTCATCACCTAGGTAGGTACTGTTTATTATTGACTGGTCAATAAATTATTATAAGTATCTGCAGGTTTGACGATGATGTTCCTTTAATTGAATATGCAATGTATATAGAGAGATTATCTATTTGACCTTTCGATTAGTGCCATAAAAAGGTAGGTATCCTACAGGTGTTTTTTTTTTTTCGCATTTAGGTTGTTCAGTTTTCCAACTCAGGCAAACCATCTAAACATCGTTTCAAAAATGCTTTAAATAAGTTTTTGTTACTTCAGCACTTGCTAAAAAAAATAGAACGTAATTTTTTTTTTAATGATTCCTTTTATTCCATTTATTTTCGTTCATAAATATTTAGAGTACCTACAGCTACAGCCCATTCGAACTTTTCAACGACTTTCCGAGACTATAGTAAAGTAGGTATAGTTACAATAACCCCTAACTTATTCAAATGTCATTGGATGCATTTTGTACATACATAATTATGCTCTCAACAAAAAGGTCGCGATATCATTCTGTAAAATAACATTTATTTACTTATTATGAACACCAACAGGTTATAAACACCACATTAGGTTGACACTCAACCTTGGCTTAAAATAGTAGGAGTTTAGATTAGGTCAACATTAATAACCAACAAGGAAAATATTTTACCATCCACAATAAATACATTTTCAGTATATGCCAATTGAAACACCATTAACTAAGTCCCTATATTTCAACAGGAAAAAGGAAAAACATGCGAATTATTAAAAAACGCCATAGATCGGTATACTGCCGTGCTAAGAAACACTCACCATATAGCATGGAGACATTCGAAGAAGGTGGGGAAGCATGTGGAGACACGGTCTGTGGATACCAGCCCTGACTTCAAGGGTACGCTGGAGGAACTGAACATAGACCTGAGTAGGCCATGCGAGGCCTACCCACACCTGGATATGGATGAGAAATGTAGGTTTTATAGTAATTTTCATCGCTTTGCGACAGATTTCGTCTTTTGATAACAGCCGGTCGATTCTGTAAAAATCTCACCGTGAAATCATAAGTGAAGTGAGCACTTAATAGTGTTAATCCCTAGCGAATGACAGCTCACTCCACGCTCACTTCACCCAAGCTTGCACGGTGAGATGGGTACAGAATCGCACGGCTGTAAATAAAAGAGATTTATCTAACTCGGCCATTCACTACCTTTCGCCGCGCATCGTTTGTTCGAATCGCTCTCAAGCGCGGCGCGTGCGCAGATGTTGCATGACTCTCTCGATACACAATTAAAATAATTTACTGCTTGGTTGCAACATTGCAACATTGCAACCAAGCAGTAAATTATGGTTGCAACGTTGCAACTTTTACTGTCACTCACGAAATCGAGGATAAAGATGGAAGAACTCAGGATTTAGGTATATAACGTATTTTTTTTAATTCTTACTATGGGTGAGGCAGAAACTGCAGAACGCTACCTGCTACGATCCTTACATACTCCTTTTGCTTCGTTTATACTTCGCACCTGATCTTTCTGAAGAACATCACCAATAAGGTCACTACACCTATGTCCTCTAAGGGCGTCGCCTCCCGGTGGTTCTACTCACATCTGCCTTGTTAGACCCAACCTTTTGTTAGTCGCCTTTCATTTATCCTCTCAAACCACCTAAGCAAACTCTTTTCAATTTGGTCACAACATCTTCTTTTAAGCCACAACGTTGCATAATCACATCAGTCATCACATCAGACATGCTTCGCAAGGATCGCATTTTCACAGCATTTACTCTACTTTCATGATTCTTTTGGCACACCCAACATACACTTCCATACATACGCGTAGGCACCAGCACATCATTGTGAATAGCCAGTTCAGCCGTTTTGAACATCAACTAGTTGGTCACAATCGCATGTATAGCACCATTCACTTCATTTCCCGCATTTACTCTCCTTTCCACATTTTCATCAATACATATTTCGATCCCTTGTAAACAGACTCCCCAAATACACAACAAAATTAATAATTTATTTTCACATCATACAACGATTACATCGTCTTTTCTTTCAAACACCATGACCTTCGGCTTATTCAGATTTATATTCATCCTTTTCATCTTATATGCTTGATCCATCACAGTCACCATGTCCTGCAACTGTTCTGCTGACGATGCAAGTAGAACTTGATCATCTGCGTAGAGAAGGCACTTGACAGGCAACTTATTCATCGTCAATCCGCACTCACCCTCTTTCAAATCTGCTAGACAACTATCCATGGGCGCCGGGAGCGGGGTGCAAGAGGGCGCACTTGGGGCGCACTTGCACTTCCCTGTCTTCAAAATAAAATATAGGTGGAAATCAGAACTAAAAAAAAAAACCTAAAATTTTCGCATTCTCCCTCTTTATCTCTCAATTCTAAAGCTTTTGTGCATTAGTCAACAAAGTACCGAACTCCTATTTCCGAAAATCTAATTGACCCTAGGCAGGGTGCTAGCATTATCGAGCTTGCTTCGCTCGCTCTTGCGTCCTACTCTATCTTAATTCTTAAAAGCCTCATTATGTAAGTCGACACAGTTAGACCCTTTATCTATGCATGGACAAATTATCAAGCTAGCTTGCTCGCTCTTGCATCCTATTCTTAATTCTTAAACTTGCATAAGTCGATAAAGACACTCCTTGTATGAACGGTCAAACGATAACCTAACATACGAGTATCCAAGGTGAAGTGCAAACATAATCGAGCTCGATTCGAGGAGCTGAAAATAAACTGGCCGGCGCCCATGTAACTATCCATGAATTAGTTGAAGAGGCACGGTGACGACTGACGCTACACAATCCCACCACTGTATTAATACAATCCCCCATTAAAAGCAGCGGCGACTCCAGTTCGAAGACCTGTCTTTCCTTGATTAATACAAAAATATTACAGCCCAATGCCATCAAAGTATCAAACCGAACCCATCTATAATCCAAAACATATTATTGATAAAGCTCCCATCTAATACAGATAATATTACTTTCCAGATAGCCTTAACGTTTCTGCAGTTTCGTCACTCAGCAGTGACTCGATATGGGGCATTCTGAGGGGTATGGAGACTTTCGTCCAATTGTTCTATTTTTCTAATGGATATAAAGTAAGATATTTTTGTTCTTAGGTGTATACATTTTATTAAATCGCTATATAATCAGCATAACAAATAAATTGGCACTGGTAATAATGATGAACTGTATCTGGTTACAGGACGTGCTCATCAACACGACGCAAATCGTGGACTTCCCAAGATACACGTATCGTGGACTCCTTATCGACACATCACGACATTACATCACCGTGGCGAACATTCTCAAAACATTGGACGCTATGGAAATGAACAAGATGAACGTTCTGCACTGGCACATAGTTGATGACCAGAGTTTCCCTTATCAGAGCGAGAAATTCCCGCAGTTAAGGTACTTATTTAAAACGTTTACTGTCATAAAAGCAGGACTTTTTAGAGCTGCACATAAATTAGATACATGAACTGATTTGAATCAACAATAACTTAACTTATAAGCGCAGGTCACACCGCCAGCTGGATAGTGGGCGGGCGAGCCGAGCTAGCATCGTTTCACCTCTTTTCATACTTCGGTTCACACCGCGAACTACAGAGATAAGCTACCGAAGTATGAAAAGAGGTGAAACGATGCTCGCTCGACTCGCCTGCCCGCTCGCCAGCTGGCGGCGTGACCTGCGCTTTGAGCGTGGTCCGGTGACCGAGTGGTCGTGAGCTTGATCCCCGACTGTGTCCAACAGTTTGCAACAGTATTTCCGTCAATAGTCTCAGTCATAATGACGGAAATATTGAGTAGGCGCTTAATGCCCGCTTCTTAGCGGGTTCTGTATGTCCATAGGTATTAATTATCGCAAAACTCTTTCCAGTGAACAAGGCGCATACGATCCTTCAATGATCTACACAAAGACGAACATAAACCAGATTGTTACGTATGCGAGAGACAGAGGAATCAGAGTTCTTCCAGAATTTGATGTTCCAGGTTAGTCCGATTAGAAAAAGGACATCATCTGCCAGGCCTTTTCCCAAATAAGTTGAGGTCTGCTTCCAGTCCAACTGGATGCAGCTGAATACTAGTATCTTTCAAGGAGCGACTACCTATCGTATCTACATACCTCCAAAATTCACTTACTGGGTAACGATCAAAATAAAGATGTTACTCATTGCTGACACTTTTATTAAGCATTATAAAAGTATCGCATACTTCAAAGATTCATCCTGATTAAACTTTGACGAATAAGGTTTTGAAATCGCTAAACCCGCACTTGATAAAAGCCCGAAAGCGTGGTGCGTGGCGCTAGTTTCTTCTGTTTGAGAACACAGGGAACACTGCAGGGCAGAGGCCTCGCTCTGCAGTGGCTGCAGCTGTGTCCCGCTTACCTTACAGTTCTTAAAGTACCTATACCAAGTACAACATCGTCCGCTTTAGTAAAATCAAATAATAACAGCATTCTTATCAGTAAACTCTTGACACATTAGACACTAGTCTAATGTCCTCTCAAGTTGACCTTAGATAAACAATACCTACATTAACTGATAGAAGGAAAGCGTCGAGTGATGTGATTGACACTTATATGCCGAGCCTCGATTTTATCGTAAAATATGTGTCAAGTTCCGAATTTGCACGATAAAATCAATCCGTAATCTAAGCAATTATACGAATATTTGAGGTGTTAGTTAAATATGCAGTATCTATAAATAATTATGTTTTTATTTGTACAAACAATCAAGTAAGTAATACTTAGATATATAAACAATTAAACATGTTTTTAATGCGTTAACAATATCGCCGCTGAGTGAACCAAAGGATTATTTACTTACAATCCTACTATCACGTATCATAGGAAATTCTCACGCCTGAGAAATAAAGAAATACAATCAAACATTATCGTTTGACAGGACACACAAGATCGTGGGGCGTTGCATACCCAGGGATCCTGACAAAATGCTACCAGTTCGGCCAAATTATAGGCCTAGGACCAATGGACCCGACAAACAATGTTACGTACAAACTGATCGGCGACTTGTTCCGTGAAGTCCAGGAGCGGTTCCCTGATAAATACTTCCATCTCGGAGGTGACGAAGTCGCTATGGACTGCTGGTGAGTTTCTATATTTTATTACTTTGTTAGTATAACCACTTTCGATCAGGATGTCATCGAAAAAAAATAAATCTACACTAATATTATAAAGAGGTAAGATTTGATTGTTTGTTTTTGAATAGGCTCCGAAACTACTGGACCGATTTGAAAAATTATTTTACCATTAGAAGCCGACATTATCCCTGATGAACTTTTTACCGCGGGAAAATGCTTCATTCCTACGGGAAAACGGGTAATAGGATTTATACGGCGGGAATTCCGAATTCTACGCAAACGAAGTTGCGGGCGGATACTAGTAAAACTTAAACTAATAGGTTTTGCAGACTATGAACTTATTTTACTATTAAAAGTGAATAAATCTAATACCGTATATGAACGTTTCTAGGGCATCAAACCCTGAGATTCTAGAATTTATGAGTCAACACAATATGAGTGCGCCCAGCGAACTGCACGCGTACTTCATGACAAATGTCCTTCCGCTGTTGGAACATAAATCCAAGCCTATAGTCTGGCAGGTACGTTACCTACCCCATACTCATTTTTTATTGTCTCCTTCCATCTTCCAAACCCCTTGGCCGAATCCTAATGATTTTGGAATTGACACAGCGCGCAGCGCGTCTTTTTCTCTAATATATCTCTTTTAGCCGACATCTCATTATTTCACTTCCATTTTAGCCATATAACAACACACAGTACAATCCATCCGTTTTTTATTTGGTCTGCCACTTTTCTGCGACCATCCACAATCGACACTAATTTTTTCTCCTTCCATAAAAACAAAAATCAAATTCTCTCCGAAATGTTTCAGGAAGTTTTCGATGAAGGTGTAAAACTTCCCAGCGACGCAATCGTGCAAGTTTGGAAAACCGTCGGTGCTGAGGATATGATTCGCGTAAGTTATTAAGTACCTATTCAGGGTAAAATTACTCGTAATAGAAGGCGACGTTTCTCTTGACAGGAGGTAAAATGGGCAAACAAAACTTGGAATCCACGAACTACAGCTTCTCGACAATTTTTTATTTTTACAGTCTACGCACATAAACGAACATTGTCACATTATAATACCTATAACAAAAATGCAACAGGACATCAACATTCATCTCTAAACACGCCATCACCACACGTTTTGTTTATAGGGTAAGTCCTATTGGTGTCTTAGCTGCTGGGTTACAGAGTAATTGACTCAACTCCCTGGTACCTATACGAACTCCAAACTGGCGAAGACTAGAGTCATTTTTACGGGATCGATCCCCGGCATTTGTTAGACGATAATTTTAACTTAGACGATGTTTTGGTCGGTGAAGCTTGCATGTGAGGTGAAATAGTCGATGACACAAACTTTATTTCCCGGTAAGTACTCCTCATCTTTGCTCTACGATGGTCTCTTCTACGCATGACGGTGAGATGACCGACATGTTTTCTCAACTGAAGGTGACGATATCCTTTTTGTTACTTCTGTAGCGGGTCATAGCATATCAGTTCAACCTATTTAGCTATAAACGTATATACAAAGAGCATGCGTAAGGCGATCGCTGGGCAAAGCTTTTTGACACCATTGCCTTTAGACAGTTGCTAAAATGTTTAATTGAGTTTAGGGTATGGCCTCGTGCTAGTGCTTTAGCTGAAGTACTATGGAGCGCCATGGACCCTAAGTTCTGGTTTACTTATCGCACCGAAATCACCTATCGTCTTGAAGAGCATAGGTACATGCCACATGAACAAACGCGGCATCCATTCGCACCCACCTTCTGGACAAGGATTTTGCATCGGAGGAGTCTAATTTGAAATACAACTTTGATTTTACATTGGTTAAGTTTAGTAATAAAATACATATGTGACGGTTAGAACTGCGTTTCTGTAAATTCGTTTCCATAAATCTGGCTTTTTATTTCCATTTTTGGTTAGAAAACCCTTTCCGGCTTGGTCTCCTCTACATTGCTCTCGAAGTCTCGACATACTAGTCGTTGCGTTGGGTTCTTGAATTTGTCAATCACTTCTGTCTACATAACAGGCTCTATCAACATAATTATTTCAGCAGGAACTTCCAAGCGTTCTGCGATTGTTTGCGTACACTTGCCTCAAAACGTGCGAATTTTGACATAGACATTAATTGAAAATATTTTTGCAGAAGTTCTACTAGCGCGTTTGTGTTTTCCTTTCTTGCTATTGGTATCCTTCAAATACTTAAAAAATAACCTCCTTCTTTTTGAAGTCGGTAATAACATGGAAATGAAACTTGTTAATATTTAAAACCCTGTTCATAACATGGTTTCCATTTCGTTTTGTTTTTCTTTCATTGTTACAAAAACCCCATTTTCTTACTTACAAATACCTAATTAATTTCGATGTTCACAGGTTTTGGAGGGCAATCACAAAGTTATCTACTCTGCGTCATGGTATTTGGATTATCTAGCAAACGGTGGTGACTGGGACAAGTTCTACACGGTGGATCCCCGTCAAATGATACCGAGACATTACAAAGAGTTGAACCTGAACAACATTCTGGGAGGCGAGGCTTGCATGTGGGGAGAGTCAGTCGATGATAGGAATTTGATAAGCAGGTACGTAAATTCTAATTCCATGCCACAGTTTGGGGCAAAGGGCCATCACTGTTGGGCTGTTTGTTGCGCTAATTAAAAAAAAAAAACTTCTTTTGGAAACTTTGTTATTTTGACGTTTTGCCGTTCGAAAGTGCTGTTTCTCGGCCTAATTTGAATAAATGATTTTTGATTTTGTTTTTAAAAATCCCGAAAGTCCTGCACCCTAATTACGTAACTCACTATTGATCACAATCTGTATCATTTTGAAGAGTATTGCTAATCCATTGCTTCATATGTTGGAAAAAAAAAATCTGCTCAAAAACGTACATAAATAACGCAATGAATGTTGTTCAACTGTCAAAATGAAACCCATTGCATTTGCTAATGATAGCGTGTCACGCAATTATTTCACCGCTGGTGTCGCGTATAAATATAATTACAGTGATTTGGTTGCGGTTTCCAGATACCTACTCCATTCGAATGACTGATATCCAGATACGTATTTCGGAAAGACTTTGTAATGGACTTGCCATTCCAACAATATAATAATTATAGAAGTTAATGTCTTCTTAATTAATGTAAGATATTTCAATTGGTTTCAGGGTATGGCCTCGTACTAGCGCAGTGGCTGAAAAACTCTGGAGTGCCGAACAACCTCGTTTTCACTTCTACAGACATGTTTCAAACCAAGTCAACCGTCGTCTGGAAGAGCACGCGTGTCGGATGAACCGCCGTGGCGTACACGCACAGCCTCCTAATGGACCCGGATTTTGTGTCGGAGGAATCTAAATATATTATTTGTTACATAATGTGTACAGCAATTTAAGATTAGTTTACTTTCTTAGGAATTTAAATTTTAAAATATTTCTTGATTTATCAGCGTTTTATTTTATATATTTGTTTAATTTAAGATCGATTGTACATACGGGGTCCAATTAAATTAGCTAGTGAAACTCAGCAGACTAATTTTGTTTATTTATTTATTTTATT
Source organism: Eremobia ochroleuca (assembly GCA_949629135.1). NCBI lineage: Eukaryota > Metazoa > Arthropoda > Insecta > Lepidoptera > Noctuidae > Eremobia > Eremobia ochroleuca. Next base: position 15,100,564 of record OX451398.1, read on the forward strand.
TTACCAAATATACAGCGTGTAACGGAAGGGGGGTATCAACCCTGAAGGAGGTGAATGTGCTCATGAAACTCAACAACTTTCCCCAAAGAACATAGGTCGAAATATGAAAAAAAAATTTGGCCCTCCCATAGTAAATCAATCAGCTGGTAGTCAGTTTTGTAAGGGAGGGCCAAATTTTTTTTTCATATTTCGACCTATGTTCTTTGGCGAAAGTTGTTGAGTTTCATGAGCACATTCACCTCCTTCAGGGTTGATACCCCCCTTCCGTTACACGCTGTATAAACAGACAAGAAAAACAGAACAGAAAAATATGTACATACAAAGGTGATGCTTATTTCATAAGAAATCTCTTCCAGCATACCTACGATAGGACAATAGATAGATAGATGTAGACAGCGTGTGAAAGAGTAAAGGAGACAAAAAATATATAAAATCGTAAACAATTGTTCACTTAATAAAACTAAAATACTATGAGTAATACAACAAATTTTTGTATGTATAATACATACAAACATTTGTTGTGTTTAGATATCGATACTCATCACGTCTGCGAAGTTTCGCTAGCTAATTTAATTTGCCCTATATACTACTGACTGCACCACCGGGCCAGCGGCGGCGGCCGTCCGGACGTGGAAAGAAAATGGAAGTGTATGCAACTACGGACAAGGGTGTGGCAGCTTATAATGAAACCAGCAGGGTAATTGCGTAACACACTATCAGTAGCAATGGGTTTCAATTTGACAGTTCAACAACATTCATTGCGTTATTTACGTTGTTGAGTAGACACATTTTTCGAACATATGGAGCGAATTGAGAGTAATAGTGTGTTACGCAATTAGGGTGCCGAAGGCCAATTCCCGTAATTAAAAACGTTCAAAATCTAGTCGCAATCTCGTCACAGCGACAATCAATGTCAAAAACTTTTCAAAAATGTGGGAAAAATTAAAGGTATTTAAGCTCCAAGTAAAACTGAACTCCAGTCCACAATCATCGGAGAAATCGGGTGTTCAAGTAGTAGTAGTAGGTTCAAGTCCACTCGTCCCTATCCACCATCCACGCATCGCATCGGGCATCTATCAAACTTCCCGCGCCGCACAGTGGGCCGAAAATGAACTTTCATAGACATTTTCATTTAGTTTTTTGAATGGCTGTTTTTTTGCATGGATGTGCTTCGGAAGACTAAGTATATGCTTATAAATATAAAATTTACGGAAAAAGATTGCAAACGGCTCACAAAGATTTTTTTTTTGAAAATGTTGTATGGAGTTGACATTAAAATCGACGATAACTCAGCTATCGCACGATTGCGCCTTATTTCCTCGTAGGTGTTTTTACTACCATTTATTTAGGATTTTTTGGCATACTACTTAACCCGGGCACTGGTGCGATTTATTTTTTAAAAATCCTTAAATATTTTTATTTTTATTTTTATACTATGTTTCGATCTTAGGTAAAGGTTAACGTAATATGAAGTACCTAAGTCACGTCTAGATCAATGACAGATAAATTGGGGACTAAAGTCTTGGTAGTTTTTTTATAATGGTTCATTGAATAATTTACTGTTCAATCTCTGTGATAGTAGGCCTGTGCCCCTTAATAATAAATTAGTTAGTATTGATAGCATTACGAGGACGACATGATCACGTTTGTATTTGTATACTAACATCTTATTTAAAATAAAGATTTAAATAAAGGCTGCTGACGAATAGAAAGACTCTAACCATAGAAATGCTAACAAAAACTATAAACTGTTTGAATATATCATTAAATAAAAGTATATCTTGAATATAAGATTTTATTATATTAAAATGCAAACAAAATATAAACAATTTGAATATATGTAACAATAAAATTATATCTTGAATATAACATTTAATGATCAATAAAAAAGTTAAAAAAAAAAGATCTAATGGAAATACTTATTATTATATATTATTATAAATTAAAAGATAATGAAAAAGAATTATATAAACTAAAATTATTTTAAAAAGAATTAAATAATGGATAAAGCACTTAATTATCTACTCCGAGTCATCATCACTACTGATAGAATCAGAATCTGACGATTCAGGATCCAAATTAGTGATATCGCAGAACTCTATTTGATTGTCTGGTTCTTGAATATTTAATAAATCCCATACTTCTTCAAACAAGGCTTTTTTCTTTTTTGCATCCATAGTAGGCCTTGTCGCTGAAATAAGTGGATCTGAATAAAGGAGAAGGAAATTGAAAATGTCCTCGTTCGAACATACTCTGCTCTTTTTGCGGGAATGGTGCTCTCTTAGTCTTCTGAAATCTTTATTGCGAGCTTCCGATGCCTCCTCAGAAAGACTCCCAATAGGTACGATTGCGTTATGAGCTATAATCTCTGCTCCATGTATTAATATCTTGTGCACAGTAACAGGCATATTATACCAACCATATATTGACACGAACCTCTCAGCAGTTTGCCATGTATACTCCTTGAACTTTTCTACCTTTATATGTTCACCTGATGTTATGGTCTGTAAAATTACAACAAACCTGCGGATAAGTTCTATATCCAGCCCCGTTATTTCAGCAGTTTTATCGGGGAATTCAAAAAACCTTCTGGCTGTGTTTCCGTCGTTGGTTGTTCCGTGTCCTTCTTTAACCACATCAATAAGCAGATTTAGATCCTCTTTAAACCGGTTTTGAATCATCTTCTGTCGTTGCTTCATCAATTCTTGGTCAGCATCTCTAGCAGCGCTCTTCTTGAAATCTAATCTGTATGCAATATGCAAGAGGCACTGCATCATATTTATGCGCGCATGAAGTGGAGAAAGTCCAAGTTCCATCATATTCTCTGATATTGGCTTGACTTTCACTTCTGTCAACTTATTCATCTCAGATGGCTTTGTTAAACAAAGATAGCATGTTGCTGAAGATTTCGCATCTGAAAGATATGTGCATATTTTACCATCAACCATAGTTAACATAAGCTTGTGGTCAATTGTATTGCTTTCGCAAACAGATGGTCTTAGAAATTCTATTTCGTTCTTTATTCTTTTTTCTTCTTCCTTTACTACTGCTTCACTTTCTTTAACAAACGTAAACTGCACTGGACGACAAAATGCTGCCGAGCAGGGTTTCGGATTCTCCCATACTGTCGCTCCTTCACAAGTCATTTTCAATGGTGCCAATGAAGTCATAAATATACTGGAATCATCATGTGCGGAATCCATCTTTTGCTTGTATCTGCTCTGGCTTGATGCACCATCGAAACCCCACTTGCTGATCAACTGCAATTGTTTGTTTTGAATATTTTCAGGCAAAGTTTTTGAAATCCGTTTCGCTGTTAAATCTAAAATAGCTTGCAGTGTAATTCTGGCAGAAGAGTCAGTAACTGTTATATATTTTTTTGGTTCAGGTGGATAACACTCTTGTTTTTCTTTCTGTATACGGTAATAGGAAGGGTACATATTCTTTAGACCTTCTCGGATGGCTGACTCTCTCAACATCATATATTGCCACTTTGATAGGTGAAGTGATATTAATAAACCAAGTGCCTTCTGAGGTGTGAACGTAGTCAGTGGTTTTTTAATGAGGTCGTGAAACTTTTCAACAGTTTCTGGGTGCTTTAGCAAATGTTCTATCACGGAAGCAAAATTCTCTTGACCAGTTTGTTTCATTTTGGATATGGCTGCATGTAAAAGTTCACTGGATTCGCTGTTTATATATTCAGAACTCCGTCTCTTCTTCTGTTTAGATCCCAACTCTTCAAAAGGTATTTTAGAAATGGATTTTCTTTTCGTCATAGTCCCAACCGATCTTGATGGCTCGGAAATAGACGCACTAGCACCTTCTTCCTGTTCTGTCGATGATGCTTGAGGTTCTGGAACGTTTTCTTTAATACAGCTAGGCCAGTCAACTTCAGCTTCAAGCCAACTGCCATAATCTTGTCTAAAAAGTTCCATCTTTCGGTGGGCTGATTTCCAACGCTTTGCTACTGAGTTTACAAATCTTCGACAAAATTCTCGTAAAGTCATTTGATCTTCTTCACTTAGGCTGCAATTGAGTCGAGATACTACAGCCTCGAATAAAAGATTGTAATCACATGTTTTTTCTAAACTTTGTAAAATAACAAACAAGTCCAGATTGGTTACGATACTTTCCATGTTTAAGTATCAATTAATGTTGTACTAACTTTCAATGCGTAAATCAAACTGCATTAATTCGGTTTGCACTTCCTTATATACGGTGAAGTAGACATACCTAATTTAGTAATTACCCTCAAAACGTTAACTTAATACTCTTGTCGTTAGCTAATTAGTAGCTAATATTCTACCCATTAGAAAACTTCCTAATGTATTTCATATAATTTCATAATAAAGGTAGCATTAAAAATCTTAAATGATTGCACCTAATTTACTAATTACCCTCAAAACGTTAACTTAATACTCTTGTCGTTAGCTAATTAGTAACTAATATTCTACCCATTAGAAAATTTCCTAATGTATTTCATTTAATTTCATAATGAAGGTAGCATTAAAAATCTCAAAAGATTGCATTGTCCGGTAATTATTATTATTGATGATGACGTAAAAATATCGATTAATGCAAAAAAAATATGAATTATTTTTAAGTCGTTTAGTAATTTTATGGCATTAACTAATTGACGTCTTCAACTAGTTAATACCCGATTTCGTGATTACCTTCTTTGTTACATACATGTTCACCGTATATATTTACGTATTAATTGAATAAATAATATCTTCAAGATATTTTATTTTAGGATGTATTCAAATAGTTTATATTTTTTGCCTCCTTTTAATATAATAAAATCTTATATTGAAGATATAATTTTTGTTAGCATTCCAATAATTAAGACTCTTACTATTTGGCTCAGCAGCCTATAAAGTCCTTACTACAGGGGCACAGGTCCACTTTCACCAAGAGTGAACAGAAATTAGAACAATTATAATTTAGACGTGACTTAGGTACTTCATATTATGTTAACCTTTACATAAGATCGAAACATAGTACAAAAAAAAATAAATATTTAAGGATTTTTAAAAAATAAATCGCACCAGTGCCCGGGTTAAGTAGTATGCCAAAAAATCCTAAATAAATGGTAGTAAAAACACCTACGAGGAAATAAGGCGCAATCGTGCGATAGCTGAGTTATCGTCGATTTTAATGTCAACTCCATACAACATTTTCAAAAAAAAATTCTTTGTGAGCCGTTTGCAATCTTTTTCCGTAAATTTTATATTTATAAGCATATACTTAGTCTTCCGAAGCACATCCATGCAAAAAAACAGCCATTCAAAAAATTAAATGAAAATGTCTATGAAAGTTGAATTTCAGCCCACTGTGCGCCGTAAGAAAACATCATCATGTTACCAACTGTGTTGGAGTCTAACCAGATCAGTCTAACCAGATGCAGAAGAGGTGAAGGACTCAGCGCGGTCCCAGTTATTAAAGCTGTTGAGAGCCTGAATGATTTAACGTGTCTTACTAACTTAAAATTACTGTACTTGAGCCACTTAGACCCCGATGGGAAACAAAAACATTGAGAACATAGGCGGACTGCCGGCAGAAGTGATAAATAACTTAAAACTATAAAATAACAGTGTTTTTTTTTTAATTTTCATTTGCGAATTCGGGTACCCCGCTCGTACGTAAGGTTTGAAAGTTAATCCTTCGCATCTATCATCGGGGTGCCAGATTCCGAAACCCAAACTGCTGTAAAACTAGTTTAAGTTTTTTGTTATGACAAATCAAGTTCTCTTTCTGTATAATGGACAAAAGAACCTATTCAAAAGGGTGCTAAAATTTTCAAGCTCGCTTCGCCCGCTTGCATTCTACATTCTCTTGATTCTTGAACAAGGCGACAAATACCTAGTTAGTTACCTAGTTAGCGCGCTTCGCTCGCTCTTGCATTCTATATTCTCACAGATTAGTTGTTTTGGCTTTCCTGTATAAGTTAACAAGGTAACTCCTATTTCTGTTTGAAGATATAAAACAAAACCTAACCTACTTAAGCCGGGTTGTTAAAAATTCGAGCTCGCTCTTCTCACCCTACGAAATCGAACTCCTATTATTTGTAAAAAAAAAATGCTAGCAGCATTTAGCAGAGGTCTACCCAGGTACAAATCCCGACTCCAGACTGCTTCTCAGAAATTCCTGATGGAATACTGGAAAAACCTAATAACACTTTACCCGACCTGCGGATTGAACCCAGGACCTCATGTTCAGCAGTAACGCTCGTGACCACTAGACCAACGAGGAGATGTATGTATACCTCCCAAAAAATATTCGTCGCTTGAATTACATTGACAGGGGGGCGTTAATGATAAACATTTTATTGAAAAAAGAAGTTGGCGGCGTTAGTTCCAATTTTGGCCACGCACTAAAAGTTGTACATACAACTATAACGAATAGGGGAGCGAGGGGCTTGTTGTAACAGGGGTAAGTAGTAACAGGCTCTTTTCACTAGGATCTTAAACGCTATTAACGTATTTCTTTAACTCGATTTAACCTATAAACCGCGCCGCATCATGTTGCCATAGCCAGTGTCCCGCCGGCCGGCGCAGTGAGCGGAAGTGTGTACGCGCTTCATTTCTGCCAGGTAATATAAAATTGTACTGTCGTAAAATTTCGGTTTGCGTTTTTAATATCGACTAATTTCAAATTTTCTATACCTTATTTCCATTCAAATTTATCTATCTCTGATAATGTGTAACAGTTTTTATGATTGCTACGAGTAAATTGTTTAAATAGTTATCTTGATAAATGTTAAAAATCATACCATGGGTTAGTTGTAACAAAATCCCGGGGCTTGTAACGTTTTACGAGTACAACATGCCCCAAGTTATGATGTAGATACCTACTTTTTCCTTTGTTTTAGAATGAGGGTGTATAAAAGAAAGTCAGAGCGGGCAACACATAGGTAAGAAGTGTACGAGTTAGCGGCAGCTGAATATTTAGAAAAAAAATGCAGTATTTGGAAAGCGGTATGTGGTGAAGCTTACACAGATACAAAGAAAGAAGATTGGATAGAGTGTATCATTATTTTGTAAGATGTGGGCACATGTAGGATGTGTTACAAGAGACATTATACCTTTTATTTGTATTAATTGTAGCTCAGATGAAGACTGAATTTAATTATAATGAAACCCACCAAATGTTGATTCTTACATAAGTATAATACTTTGTTAGATAGCTATTAAGAAGAGATAATTACGAAGTATACCTTAGATATAAATAATTTAATTACTTACTGTGATTTAAAAGTGCCATGATGATTATAAGTGGTGTTTAACTAAATAAAACTGTTAATTACTTAATTTTTAAGTGTGGATTACTAAAAAAGTGTATTTGAGTTGATTTTTGATAAGAATTACATAATACTTACTTTAGAAAGATGTCAATTTTGTTAAAAATAAACAAAGAATAAATGATTAGAGGTATTATTGTCGTTTTTTTTTTGTCGTTACTACTTCCTCGGTAGATGTTACAACTTGCCCCAATCACGAGGTAAGTTGTAACACCGCACTTCTTCTAGAAAATAATTGATTGTAAAATAATGACCAATAATTATGGTATTATTTTTACTTGATTTGGTAGAGGAAGAGTTACAGTATCCATCCATCTTTATTTAGTAGAATTTTAATCAATAGATCTCAAGATATATTAGTTTTAATGAAAACTGTTACAACAAGCCCCTCGCTCCCCTACTGTGGTTTGTTTGGTTTCGTTTCAACCATTTTTTCCAGAATTAGTGCGTTACAAATTACTTAGTCGATTTAACATTTTTATTTAAATAACGAGAAAGTTTTAACATGGTAACCCTAAATTATACGTCAAATTTTCAAAACAAAACGTTCTTTCGAAGTTCCAGTTCCACTTTGACCTCTTAATTTTTAGTGTTTGTCGATTTGATGTTGAACTTTCTTTGCATTGAAAATGTCCATGATCGAAGAAGAAGTCGTAGTTGCACCGTGGGTTGGTCCAACAAGTTGCAAAAATACGTTATCAGTGATAGTTCTCTCATCCACTGTTGATATCATTGAAAAAATCTCAGAAGCCCTCATAGAAGTTCACAACAAAGGGAATTTCCGCTGGAAACTAATTGTATTACGATCGTTTCATCTGGAAGAAGTCGTTAAACAGTCTGATCTGACCGGGAAGATCGGTATCGACTTCGTTATTTTAGCTATCGACACGAGTAGAATATTTTGTTTGGAATGGGCGAAGAAAGTGTTAGTGCAGGTGCATTCGGATTTAAAACTTCGTCGTGTGGTGCTTGTGAATGCTGGTGGACTACCTGTGAACGCTATGGCGATCAGTGCTAGTGATCTGATAAATTTCCAAAATGAAGTGAAGCTAGACATTATAACTGCCAATGTGTTTGATGCAGACAATGCTACATTCTTAGCTCGCAGGTTACTCAAGTACGTTCAAGTGTCTGTTGGTGTTAAGACTGGAATCCCCAATCTAAATGTATGATTCCATTGAATGTTGTAATTTTAAGAATATTTTGAGTTAGCCTGACCACCAATTTTAAAAATCCAAGTCTCAAGACTCAGTCTTTGGTTGATGGTAGTGTATTTAGGCTTTAAACTTAGTAAGTTGTTTATAAAAATCATCATCATTATAAAAAAAACTTTTTAACTATGGGACCACTCATGAAAGCTAAATAAAAAAAATAAAAAAATGCTGCTTCATACTTCCTACATTTTGTTGAACTAAGTGAACAAAATTTGTTTTTATTTCGCAATTTACTTTTGTGTCAAAGTAAAAATTGTTCATAAAGATGAGTACCATGCCCCTGTGAGAGGTTCAGGGTAAACAAAAATTAAGGTTGTATTTTCAACAAAACCATTGTCATCTGCCAGTCACAATGTTGATACTCTTGTACAGTCACTAAAAGATATAAGTAACCAGGATCTTCGGTATAGTTGAAGTTTAGTAAGAAACCAATGGCTGTCCTGGAGTAAAATTTTATTTTATTAATAAGAAACAAACAGCTCATTTATCAAGTTAAATTTCAGTCAAAATTCCATCAGTTTCCTACTAAACTTCAACTATATCTGATGACCCTGGTTACTTATCTCTTTTGGTGCCTGTACATATTACTATGTTGGTACAAAATAAATTACTCTCCAATTAATTTCATAATCGGGTGAATAGTTGGGTATACTAGAATGGGTTGGGGACAGCAAATAGGTGATTACCAATAATTATTTGTTGAGTTGCAACGGCAAACCCTTGCTCGCCCTAAATGGTGTAAAATTATTGAACATTGTAATCAAGAATGGAATATTATTAAGAAAGGGTACCTTGGTGTAACTAACTACCTACTGCACAATACTGTGTCAGCACTAAGGTTCATTGTATGACTATTTTGAATGTTGCTTTATACAATGTGTAACGGAAAGGGGGTATCAACCCTGAAGGAGGTGAATGTGCTCATGAAACTCAACAACTTTCCCCAAAGAACATAGGTCGAAATATGAAAAAAAAATTTGGCCCTCCCTTACAAAACTGACTACCAGCTGATTGATTTACTATGGGAGGGCCAAATTTTTTTTTCATATTTCGACCTATGTTCTTTGGGGAAAGTTGTTGAGTTTCATGAGCACATTCACCTCCTTCAGGGTTGATACCCCCTTTCCGTTACACCCTGTATAATTTGTAAGTAACATAACCCTAGATTGATGTTCCATTAATGATACCTACATCATCATCTGCCTCGCCTTTTCCCAACTATGTTGGGGTTGGCTTCCAGTCTAACCGGATGGAGCTGAATACCAGTATTTTACATGGAGCGACTGCCTGTCTGACCTCCACAACCCAGTTACTGGGTAATACAATACCCCTTGGTAAGACTGGTTGACTTTCGGGCTACTGATGACCCGTAATGACTGTCAAAGATCCATGAATGACAGCCAGGACCAATGGCTTAACGTGCTTTCCGAGGCACAGGGTCTTGGTATGTGAAGACGGTCACCCATCCACGTACCAGCCGCGGCAAGCGTGTAGCTTAACCTGATCGATCGACCTGTGCGGCTGTTATTACTGCATTTATTAGCCACAAGCCCCAATGATACCTACATAATCTGCAGCAATTAATGTACCCTCTTCAAATATGTGCAACATCTATAAGTACCAATAATGTTGTTTACATGACCTTAACACGTTCAACGCCACAGAATATAATGAACATATTGGTGTCGCCCAACATTGTCCGACATGGTGTCGAATGCAACATTTTAAGAGGCATTGGAACTGCATGTTGGATTACAGTCCACTTCTCAGAGTAGAGGAATGTGTGAATGAGCCATGTTTGGAGAGCCTATGTTCATACTGGCCATATTGTACTATTGTATGCTCTACAAATATTCCAAATCAAGGATTAGTTAGTAGGCTAGCTAGCCAGTACAGAGAGAGCACCTGAGTGGATGTCTGTGTTGATGTAAGATATTGAATGAATAAAACATATTTTACACATTTTGAATCATTTATTATACTTTGATTGTACTACAAAATAATAGGAAGTTCTCTACAGTTACAATTATATTATATATTACATAAATAATAAAACAATTACAGCAGTCCTCACTTGTGTAGAAAACTCACAATATTCATGTAGCAACACTATTGCTAGGTAGTTGTATAAAAACAAAAATAAACTATAGGGCTGTGCAGTGATAATGGATATAACATGGCCTTATAACTAACTGAAATACTGCTCATTTATTAACATAACTGTTTTATAATTATAAATATCATTTTAAGCATAGAAAAATCTGTAAAATAATCCAAAACTATAATAAAACAATGAGAATTTCTCATTAAAAAAAAAATGTCTAACTCACAAATTCAAAATGCACTACAATTTCCATGTTACACTAATGTATTCTAAAATATATCGCTACAGATTGTTGCATCTAACATTAAAGTCGCCTTGGTGACTTGTTTAAATAAAACGTATACAAAAATTTAATATTAGGCAATATCACAACTAAACCGCCTGTTTAATGCCAGGCAAATAAATACAGTCACATAAAATAATCCCACAGTGATGTGCAAGGATCAGTAAATCGACGGTGAAGTGTCAATACCTCCTAACTGACAAAGTCAAAAATTTACACAAACTGAACCAAAACGTTCAAAATAGACACGTTTGTTTAGTTGGGAGGTACATATTTCCACATTTTAATTTAATGCTGTTACAACTAAAAATACACTTAGGCGATTTCACTAAAACATGCGATTAACGCCTTTAAATTCAAAACGAAAAAAAAGAGAATTTCTCAAGAAAAATGTCAGTTAGGAGGTATTGCCACTTCCCCGTCGAAATAAAATAATTGCAACTTATAAGACAGTTATACTGCAATATGATTTCAATGTGGATAAAAGAATTGCTAAGGCCCAAATTAAAAATTGATTCTCATCAAGAGTTCTGAACTAACTACACACTTCACTAATATTAAATAATATTTTGCGAGTTATTTTCTAATTCACATAATTGTAATATGGAATATTTTCATACAATCATGAACCATGATGTATTTAGATTAAGAAACAAATACATTTATTTGAGGCCGAATTTGGGACTAATAACTATAATAAAACCTGCTTACAAATCATTTTCTAGTCTTCATTCTAGTATAAGTTGTATCAACTTAAATTACACTTAATAAATCATTAACCTTTTGAACGCCAGAGTAAAAACGTATCGCCGTACCCCTGACGCCAGGCCACATTTTCCGTCAAATGACCTTCATAAAAAATAGGGATTCCAAAACTTATATCGATATACAACTGAGTTTTTATTTTCGTCTTTAATTTTCTAATAAACCGTACTCACGACACTGAAATTTTATTTAACCTGCCACTATATTCCAATATAGTAATCTTTACACAGCATTTAACAGAGACTATCAATGAAAAAGCAGATATTAGAAAACTAAAAATGTATATTTATTACAATATGGTTACAACACTATTCAACATGACTTGTCTTCGTATTGTGACAATGGCGTTGCTTGACAGTCAATTTTATGACATTCTCGCATCTGAATTAGGGATGTAGCAGTGTACACGTTGGTTATCGATTCTATTAGGTTGTCTCATAAGTTCTTGCCATATTTTATTTTTGTCGAATTTTCTCGTATTTAAACTAAAGTGAATTCAAGAAAGTTCTAGATCTTTCTAGTAAGGATGAGTATCTTTTATGGTGAGGGTATAAATAGGCGCGGACGCAACGCAATAATTAGTCTTTAGTGAAAATGGATCAGCGTCAACTGCGAGCTATTATGCTATATGAGCTTCGACTTCAAGTCTCTTCAACAGAAACGGCTAAAAAGATTAACACTGCATTTGGACCGGGTACTACTAGCGATCGGACTGTTCTTTTCTGGTACAAGCGTTTTGACACCGGTGATATAAGCTGCGAAGATCAACCTCGCCCAGGTCAACCCACCAGCTT